>OVBL01000294.1:0-218274 GCA_900406555.1 Pseudoturritis turrita | reverse complement strand
TTACAAGATGATAAAGGAGAAACAACTATATTAGCGGTTCATAGTAAAGATACTCCCACTGCTACATACACTCCTAAACAATTAAATTGGAACGAGATAACTATTCCAGATCAATGGAAAATTGAGATTACTCAACCTCCTAGGAATTTCGAATAAAAGAAAATTTCTAGAGTAATAGAGCAAAAGAATGGAAAAATATTATTACAATTTGGATCTTTTAGGGAACCTATTCCTCCTAGAATTAGTTCTTATTATTCAAATTCAAGAGCTTCCTTTTCCGAATATCGTACTGGTCAATCCAGTGCTAGTTCGGAATCAGAAAGTATAAATCAAAATGTTCAACAAGACAATCCAATAAGGTTTAAGGCTCCTATAGCTGAACCTGATCAAGAAAGGTATCCAACTTCCCCACGCCATCAGATTTCAAATCTATCAATGTAATATTGAAAGAATATGCTATAAATAAACAATATATTAAAGAAGACTTTTACTCAAAAGAAAATGAAGAAAAAAGAAATTGGTATTTCAAAAAATTCTCTAAACAACAAACAACTGAATTTAGACAAATATGGTATGATTATATGATAACTAAAGAAATAGATATTCCATTTTTTACTTGGTTTGAGACACATGCAATTATACACAATATCAGCTATCCATTCAGAACAATCAATACCACCGCATCCTTAAGTCAAATATGGGAAACAACAGATGGAAGTAAAACTAGATCAATTCATCCACCCTTAAGGGATTTAAAGATAAGTACATCTAATAGAATAGTATTAGCCACACCCTTTAAAACAGGAGCTATCAAGAAGATACAAATCCAGTAACTCAACAGATATTAAAGCAATATATCAACAAAATACAATAATTATCAAAGTCAACTACTTCATACGATATTTAAACAAGTAGACCATATAGATAATAAAATAAATGAAAATGATAAATTAGCCCCATATAATCAAACAACTCAACACCCTTTTTCATCTGTAACTCCTCCAATATTTAAACCAATAACTGGACAAGTTAAATTTGGAGAAAGCGAAATATTTAAAATCAATAGCTAAAAGATTAGAAAATCTAGATAAAGGAAAGAATATTAATATAATAGACGAAAATAATAATGAATCTATTCAAACAACTATACAATCAGAAAGTGATATACAAGAAATTAATCGAATAAAAAAAATAAAATGATGAGGTCTAGCAAACCTTATTATCCAAGACACACCCCACCAGATTTATTATTCGAAGAACATCATAAGTATTCTAATCATATGTATACTGGAAACGGTATATATGAATGGAATATTGATGGACGTTCCGAATACGAAATAATGAATTTATTACAAGAAATGGGTATGGCATCTGTAGCTTTTAATAATTATATCTGATACCAGTTTCTTTTTAATAATTTATATTTTATAAATTTAAAAGCTTTATACTTTGAAACAAAGTGTTTGTTTAAAACTTTTGAATTTTATAAAAATTTTGCGGAAGTTACAAAGTAAAACTTGAAAACTTAAATTTGAAAACTTGTCGAAATATTACAGAGAGTTTAGAGTGAGAAAGTAGAGAGATGTATGCGTTGAAACGCTTGTTCTTCCTCCTTTGGTAGAGCTGGGTATTTATAGGGGAAGCAGAGCATTGTTTATCATTACAGGTGTCGCTTGGTTGTGGTGCTTGATGCTGTATCTGCTACGTGTTGTTAAGTTGTGGTGCCGACATTCTGAGTGCTTGTTTGCGTCATTGCTTACGTCATTGCTTAGTGGGTCCCTCTTGTGATTGCTTTCGTCTTCTTGTTATACAGATATACTCTGTATCTTATTTTGTACATAACGGGTAAGTACATTTTAACTAACAAGTTGAAAATAAGAAACATAATAAGATACTGAGTCTACCAGAATATACATTGAAATTTTTTAATATACACTGGCTTTTAATAATTTATATTTTATAAATTTAAAAGCTTTATACTTTGAAACAAAGTGTTTGTTTAAAACTTTTGAATTTTATAAAAATTTTGCGGAAGTTACAAAGTAAAACTTGAAAACTTAAATTTGAAAACTTGTCGAAATATTACAGAGAGTTTAGAGTGAGAAAGTAGAGAGATGTATGCGTTGAAACGCTTGTTCTTCCTCCTTTGGTAGAGCTGGGTATTTATAGGGGAAGCAGAGCATTGTTTATCATTACAGGTGTCGCTTGGTTGTGGTGCTTGATGCTGTATCTGCTACGTGTTGTTAAGTTGTGGTGCCGACATTCTGAGTGCTTGTTTGCGTCATTGCTTACGTCATTGCTTACGTCATTGCTTAGTGGGTCCCTCTTGTGATTGCTTTCGTCTTCTTGTTATACAGATATACTCTGTATCTTATTTTGTACATAACGGGTAAGTACATTTTAACTAACAAGTTGAAAATAAGAAACATAATAAGACACTGAGTCTACCAGAATATACATTGAAAAGTTTTAATATACACTACTTTCGGGTTTTTTTTTTTTTTTTTTTTTTTTTATAGATAGATACAGAGAGGTTTTCAGAGGTCAGGATTCCAAGGGCGACTTGCCAACGGTCTTACTGCCTTCTCCGAGGTCTTGCTGCCTGGAACATCGTCGGGAATCGTGGTCCTGAAAATCTAATTTTTTTTTTTTTTTTTTTGATAGAGATATGGAGATATTTACATGTCGTCGAAGGGATCTTGAGATAAAGGACCGCCATAATGGGCGTCGGGGTCGGTGTTGTCGCCGTCTTGATTAATACTCCCTTCATCGCTGGAGGAGGCGAGGAGCTCTTGACTAATAGCCTTTAGTGCCCGCTCCAATTTTGCGTTTTTTTTATGTCGGTGGGAGGATCTGGGGCTAGTGGATTTAGATGATTTGTAGAGGCGGTGGATTTGGTAGGGCTCGGAGGTTTTGCGGGAGTGGGGTTTGGTAAAGGTTGGGTAAGTTGACTAGGGGTTAATAAGGGAATGGATTTGGAGATGGTTTGGACAAGATGGTAGTCATGTCGAAGAGTATTGAAGAACTTTTGGATGTTGGAGAGGGAGCAACGGTCGAGATTATACTTATCCCACCATTTTACACGATACTCTTTAACAAGGGAATATGGCATATTGGGTAAAGCCAGAGTAAGATTAAAATGCCACGAGCAGATCCATGGTATGCCCATGTCTGCGTGGAAAATGATTTTTTGATAAGGGCCAAGGGTCTGCTTGGGTATGTGTTTAAGGTAATAAGGATAAGAGGTTTTGAGAAGGTCGGGTGGGTAGATTTGGTCGCATGGCCCGAACCAGTGCCACCATTCATTGAACCAGCCGGGAATGTATTTATTAAATTTGTGGTCAAAGGATATAAACCACGAGTGGTCATAGGGTCTGAGGTAAAGGAAACGGAAAAAGGCATTTTGATAATCGGTATAAGAATAACCGGAGGGTAAGAATCCGGGTGTTGAAAATTGTTTTGTGGTATGGAGGTGGAGCATACCAAGGTCTTGTAAAGAGGCAATACGGAGTATTTTACATGTTGAATAAAATATAAGGTTTGGGTTATTTTTTGTCAGGATAGTGAGTAATTTCGATAGATTTTGAGTCTACCAGAATATACTCATAGAAGGTACGGTTTTTGGTAATATTATCTGTTGGATAAAGACAATCTTCATAGAAGATTCGATTGACGAAGTTTTGGAGTTCTTTGAGTTTAATAGGTTCAATAAAATGGGTTGTTTGAATATGGTTTTTATGGGGTTTGAGGAAATAGGTTGATTTGTCTTGAGGTTCTTGAGTAGGTGTGGAGGATTGGCCTTTTTCGGGGACGACGGCCTTTGAGTGGGTCAATGGTGAAAATTCAGCAAGAGCTGAATATTGATTTTGAATAGTAAGGGGTTTGCCTTGTAGATGTGGTTGATTCTTGACGTAGTCCGATGCAGTCATCGGTCGTTTGCTCTTTTTATCTGCCATCTTGAATATGTTGTTGGATATCTGTGGATTTGCCCTGCAAATATTCTCGTGTTAGAAAGTCGGGCAACGAATTATTTTCACCTTTAATATATTGAATGTCGAAATCAAATACAGATAAAATAGCTTGCCATCTGGCAAATATTTGTTTAGATACGAGATTCTTAACATCTTTTTTAAGTATTTTTTTTGCTGACTTACAGTCAACACGGAGTAAAAACTTTTTATTGATTAAGTCATCTTGGAATTTAGATATGCAGTTAACTATGGAAAGGACTTCTTTTTTGACAGTGGAATAATTTTTTTGTGGTCCTAGCCAGATGCCAGAATGAAATCTGACTATTGTTTCTGGACTAGATTCTGTGAGTTGTTGTTTTAGAATGCCACCATAACCAATTTCAGAAGCATCAGTTTCAACAATCAAAGATGCTTCAGGGTTTAGTATTGTTAGACAAGGAAGGGTTTTAACCTTCTGTTTAATTTGCTGAACTAATTTAGTATGTTGAGTGGTCCATGGTTTTGGATTTTTTTGTAATCTTTGAAATAATGGTTGAATAGTTTTTCTAAGGTCTGGTAGAAAGTCTGAAACATAATTCAGACATCCTAAAAATCGTTGTAATTGGGTTTTTTCCCTTAATTCATCAGGGAATTTATCTGCAAATTCTATGGATCTTGATATAGGAACAATAGTTCCTTGATAGATATTATGGCCTAGAAATCTGATTTTTGTTTGAAATAAAGACATTTTTTTCGCAGAAACTACTAAACCATGTTTTTTTACTATATTTAAAAATGTATTTAAATGATGAAAATGTTGGTCTATCGATGTAGAATATACAAGTACATCGTCAATATAGACAATGGTGAATTTTTAATATGGATTGAATATGTCGTTCATTATGTGTTGGAATTCGGATGGTGCATTTTTAAGACCAAAAGGCATTACGTTCCATTCGTAATGTCCGAATGGTACAGTAAATGCAGTTTTGTACTTATCTTTCTCAGCTATTTGGATTTGCCAGAATCCACTTTTCATGTCAAATTTGAATATATTTTTGCATTGTATAATTGTTTTAATAAATCTCTTTTATTGGGTATTGGATATCTAATCCATTGGAGTACTTCATTGAGTGGTTTGTAATTGATTACTAATCGGGGGACTCCCCTTTTCTTTTCTGCTTGATTATTTACATAGAAGGCCGAACAACTCCAAGGGGATTTGGATGGCCTCACTAGTTTTTTCTTAAGTAGATCATTGATTTCTTGTTTACAAGTTTCCAATAATTCTTTATTCATTTGAATAGGTCTTGCCTTTGTTGGTATATTTTTCTCGCTAAATTTTTTTATATAGGGAAGTTCAACAGTATGTTGTTTTCTTTCCCAAAAGGCGTTTGGTAAATCTGAGCATATTTGATTTAAAAGATCTTTTTCTATAGATTTTATTTTATCTAATATGTAGGTTGTTTTAAGCTGTTCTTCTATTTTATTTATTCCTGTAAATGTTGAATATGATTTTGCTTTCCTTTTATCAAATTAATTGTTTTATGGATAGTGTTTTGTTGAAGGTTAAGAATTTCTTTGGTTTTTATTGGGGATAAAAATTTAAATAATAATTTTGTTCCTACTACTTTTGTAGTTATGCCAATTTCTGTTACTTTAAATGGATAAATTTGAGTAAAGAATGGAGTTCCTAGAATAACTTCTTGTGTTAAATTTTTTACCATAATAAATTGATTTTTGAAACAATACCCTTGGTTACATATTTTTCCGCATGGTAACTTATATTGTACTTTTAGATTACTGCCATTAGCACCGCTTAACTTTTCGGTGGTTTTTTCATAAAATTTTGTTGGAATAGTTCCTTCACGGATGCAGTTATAATCTGCACCAGTGTCCATTAAAGCAATTATGTTTATCTTAAAATCATGTCCTATATGCAAAGTAATATTTGTATACCATTTTTGATAATTAATCTTATTAATTATTTGAGTATAGTCTTCATTATTATTTTGGTTTATTACTTCATTATTTTCTAGGTTTAGGTTTTGATTGCTAGATGATGCTTGACAATTATTCTTTGATTCGATTAAAGATAATCTTGCATCTAATTGTAATTGTTTAAGATCTTGTTGATTAAGAATTAATTGTAAATCCTTAATCTGTGACTTTATTTGTTTAACTTCGTTCTGCAATTCTCCTGGTGATACTTGTTTAAATAGGCTTTGGGTTGGATATTTTTCAAATATTTTATTGAGACTAAAAGGCTGTGGTGTAGATATTTGATTTTCTTGATTTATTAAATCCTTTAATTTTGTTAAATAATCATTTTTGATTTCTGGATCATCTATTTTATCTATGATATCTAATAAAAATTGTTTATCACTATCTCTAGTTATTACGTTGATAATTTTGCAATTGCATAAGTTATCTGATAATTCTTGTGATTCTTTAGAAGAATCGCTTGAATTTCCTATTTCATTTATTGAATACTCGCTATCAGATTCTTCTAATGGTTCAGAGTCTGATATTAGTAACTTAGTTAATTTTTCTTGAATATCAGGTTGGTCTTGAAATATTTCGTTTATCTTCTTTTTCATTTTACATTCAGTGGACTTATGTCCAGGGCGTTTACAATTCCAGCATACTAGTTTCTGTTTATTAGTTGGGTTAAAACTTTTATTATTTTTAGAATAATGTCGGTTTTTTGAAGTGTATTGATTAGTTGTTTTCTTATTAAATCTCCCTTTTTGTTATAATATTCTATATTGTTAGATCTTTGATGTCTATGTTTTATTCGTTTAGTCCTAGATGGTGGATTAAATTTTTCATAACCATATTGTTCACAGAATGAACCCATGGTTACTCTGAATTTGAATTTATCATTACGTTTTTTATCTTTTTGTTCTTGACATATTGATAATCCTATTTTTTTAACAAATGCAAATAATTGACCATAAGTAATAGTATTCCAGGGGACAGGTTGTCCTCCAGAGATTTCTTTTAATTTGTTGATTACTTTTTCTGCAAAGAAAGTCGGTAATCTTGAGATAAACCGTTCTTTCCAGAAGGATTGATTACAATCGTGTCGTTGGAATATATTGGTTACAAAAATATCTTTATACCATTTGAAATCACCTAAAGTTGGACATCTTAAATTTGTTAAGACTATTTTCTTACTTTCTAATTCTTCAGCTGGATTACCAATAAATGCATCATAATAGTATGAACTAATACTTCTACTGCATTTTGTTTTTCTGTTTCAATAACAAAACCGTCTTGGTCTTCTGTTTGAATTATTTTAGTATGATTGATTATAGAATTTTGCGTGTTTAAATCTAGTGAGTTATCCCACCAATATTTTAGGGCTCCTGTAAACCCTGCTATTAACATGATGCAGGCGCGTCTATCCGTTATAGCTTCGCTAGTTGCTTTAAAGGCTACAGATGCCATACCCATTTCTTGTAATAAATTCATTATTTCGTATTCGGAACGTCCATCAATATTCCATTCATATATACCGTTTCCAGTATACATATGATTAGAATACTTATGATGTTCTTCGAATAATAAATCTGGTGGGGTGTGTCTTGGATAATAAGGTTTGCTTGGCCTCATCATTTTATTTTTTATTCGATTAATTTCTTGTATATCACTTTCTGATTGTATAGTTGTTTGAATAGATTCATTATCATTTTCGTCTATTATATTAATATTCTTTCCTTTATCTAGATTTTCTAATCTTTTAGCTATTGATTTTAATATTTCGCTTTTTCCAAATTTAACTTGTCCAGTTATTGGTTTAAATATTGGAGGAGTTACAGATGAAAAAGGGTGTTGAGTTGTTTGATTATATGGGGCTAATTTATCATTTTCATTTATTTTATTATCTATATGGTCTACTTGTTTAGATATCGTATGAAGTAGTTGACTTTGATAATTATTTTGTTGATATATTGCTTTAATATCTTGTTGAGTTACTGGATTTGTATCTTCTTGATTAGCTCCTGTTTTAAAGGGTGTGGCTAATACTATTCTATTAGATGTACTTATCTTTAAATCTCTTAAGGGTGGATGAATTGATCTAGTTTTACTTCCATCTGTTGTTTCCCATATTTGACTTAAGGATGCGGTGGTATTGATTGTTCTGAATGGATAGCTGATATTGTGTATAATTGCATATATCTCAAACCAAGTAAAAAATGGAATATCTATTTCTTTAGTTATCATATAATCATACCATATTTGTCTAAATTCAGTTGTCTGTTGTTTAGAGAATTTTTTGAAATACCAATTTCTTTTTTCTTCATTTTCTTTTGAGTAAAAGTCTTCTTTAATATATTGTTTATTTATAGCATATTCTTTCAATATTACATTGATAGATTTGAAATCTGATGGCGTGGGGGAAGTTGGATACCTTTCCTGATCAGGTTCAGCTATAAGAGCCTTAAACCTTATTGGATTGTCTTGTTGAACATTTTGATTTATACTTTCTCATTCCGAACTAGCACTGGATTGGCCAGTACGATATTCGGAAAAGGAAGCTCTTGAATTTGAATAATAAGAACTAATTCTAGGAGGAATAGGTTCCCTAAAAGATCCAAATTGTAATAATATTTTTCCATCCTTTTGCTCTATTACTCTAGAAAATTTCTTTTGTTCGAAATTCCTAGGAGGTTGAGTAATCTCAATTTTCCATTGATCTGGAATAGTTATCTCGTTCCAATTTAATTGTTTAGGAGTGTATGTAGCAGTGGGAGTATCTTTACTATGAACCGCTAATATAGTTGTTTCTCCTTTATCATCTTGTAATAGACATCTTGGATTAAATTCGGAAGCTGATTGCTTAAAATATATTCTGTAGAGTAGTAAGTATCCATGTCGTTCATTTTGAAATTTTATTTCTGGTAAATGAATATTTAATACTAAAGTGTTTAGTATCGTAGGGTCATGTAGACTAACTTGGTAATTTGGAGCACAATTAAAGTAAACAGCTCCGTTGCATAGGTTTGATTGGACCGCTCCAAGAAGCGAATCCTCAAATTTTAAAAGGGTTTTATCCCTTAGTAGCATTAGTATAGGTGAATCTATACCTGCTCTTGATAAAGGTTTAATGGCTATTTGAATAAGTCCAAAATGGATATAATTAAATCCTTTTTGTTTATATTTTTCTAAGGCGAGAGATGATAATAACTTAATCTCTTCAAATTCATTCTGAAGAGATAAAGTTTGTTCATGTTCTTTTATTGAATAAGCAGTTCTGAAATCGAAAGTTCCGATTTGATATATATTTTTTGGATTAATATGTGGTAATTTATTTTTAGTTATTTCGTGATTAAACGATGTTATTTTTGACATAATTTCTCTAGAATAAATAGTATTTTGTGATGCAGATGTTGATGCATGTTTTGGCTTAAATATTTTTCTAAACGAAGAAACCATGTTTTAATCCGAAATTAAACTCATGCTAGAGAGAAGCTTACCGATTCCACGTGGTCACTGCTGCTGGTTTACCAACGGTCTTACTGCCTTCTCCGAGGGCTTGCTGCCTGGAACACCATCAGCTTTGGTGGTTTTGTAAAAGGTGAGGTTCTGACTAACTTGGGTTTTCTTTGGATGAAAACAAGAGATCCGTTTAGCCTGATACAAGTTTCTTTTTAATAATTTATATTTTATAAATTTAAAAGTTTTATACTTTGAAACAAAGTGTTTGTTTAAAACTTTTGAATTTTATAAAAATTTTGCGGAAGTTACAAAGTAAAACTTGAAAACTTAAATTTGAAAACTTGTCGAAATATTACAGAGAGTTTAGAGTGAGAAAGTAGAGAGATGTATGCGTTGAAACGCTTGTTCTTCCTCCTTTGGTAGAGCTGGGTATTTATAGGGGAAGCAGAGCATTGTTTATCATTACAGGTGTCGCTTGGTTGTGGTGCTTGATGCTGTATCTGCTACGTGTTGTTAAGTTGTGGTGCCGACATTCTGAGTGCTTGTTTGCGTCATTGCTTACGTCATTGCTTACATCATTGCTTAGTGGGTCCCTCTTGTGATTGCTTTCGTCTTCTTGTTATACAGATATACTCTGTATCTTATTTTGTACATAACGGGTAAGTACATTTTAACTAACAAGTTGAAAATAAGAAACATAATAAAACTTTTTTATTAAGAAAAAATCTGATAATAACTTAATTTATTCTGAATTTTATGTAGCAAAAATATTCGAATTTTCATGGATCTCGTAAATTAGTTTGAGTTTGTAGTATAGAATGATGAGAAATTTACAAAATCTACCATAAATTCAAAAATCTTTTCAAAAGCTACTATAATCTCAAATCCCTTTCAAAATCTATTACATCTATATCTCTCTCAACATAAAAATATATTTTTACCTTCATTTTTAATAAAAACTTTCTCTCTCGGAAGAGACGAAAACGGTGGTAGACAGAGACAGAGATGGCGGTGGATAGTAGTGGACAAAAAAAATTAGCTACATCATAAGTCATAGCCAGGAATATAAGTGTTTTTCACTAAAATGTGTACAATGTTGTTGATTAAGTCATCTTGGAATTTAGATATTGATTAAGTCATCTTGGAATTATTTTAGATTTGGAAAGAAGTTTTGAAATATATGGTTTTTTTGGAAAAAATCCATGATTCCGGTTATCAAAATGTTTTAAACATTTTCTACTCTATGATAAAATAAAAAAAGCTCAAAAAAAAAATTGGAAACGGCATGCATGTTGTATTGCCACATAGAAAACGGAATGTTATTGGGGACATTCGAACTATATAGAAAAACGCAGTCGTTTTAAAATATTGGATAGTACAAAGTTCTCGTCTTTAGCCAAACTCATCAATGGCGCTTTGTCAATTCCCAGTGAATCTTCACACTATTTTCTCATCAACATCTTCTTCTTCCCAATTTCGTCGTCTTCAACCTCTGGACACCTATTTAAACTCTAGTTTTTTCACCCGCAGACTCAAATTTCATAGCTTCAATCACTCAGTACGGTTCAACACCCGTGAATTGAATGCCATCGGAGCCGCCA
Organism: Pseudoturritis turrita; assembly: GCA_900406555.1. Lineage (NCBI taxonomy): Eukaryota > Viridiplantae > Streptophyta > Magnoliopsida > Brassicales > Brassicaceae > Pseudoturritis > Pseudoturritis turrita. The sequence continues at coordinate 207,278 of OVBL01000294.1, read as the reverse complement.
TTGATATCGACACTCACCAGAGAAAGACGAAGAAGAGAAAACCAAAACCGGGGTTTTTCGATGAAATTAGCGATAAATGGTCTTCCCGAACCAGCCCTAAAAACAACAATTTTCCTTGGCAGAAGCAGCAAGAGCAAATTCAACATCATGAAGAAGAAGAAGAAGACGACGAATCAGAAGAAAACCCATCTTCTGGGTATGGTTTATCTGGTAAGAAAACCGATTCCAATCGCCGATATTCTGCGAGTGACCCGTCGAGTTACCCAAAGCCAAGCGGATACATGTCTGCTCCATGGGTTAACAATGGGTCTAAAGCAGTGAAATTTCCGTCTAGCTCAGAGCAGGAAATTGGAAATTCGAGTTTCGATAATGGTTTTGTTGTAGATAGATATAGAAGGGATAACATTAGGGAAGCAAGAGATTCAGATTTAGATGATGATAATGGTCAAAGAGGCCAAAGAGGGATGATAGATTCAGGGAAAGAGAAAGGAATATGGAGAGGGAGGAAGAGTAACACGATAGAAGCCGAGAGGGTTGTACCAGAACACGAGCTGAGAAGGCTGAGGAATGTAGCTTTGAGAATGATTGAGAGAGTTAAAGTAGGTTCTGCAGGAATTACGCAGGCGCTTGTCGAAGCCATTCACGAGAAATGGGAGGTTGATGAAGTTGTGAAGCTGAAATTTAAAGAGCCTTTCTCTCTTAATATGAAGAGAACTCACGAAGTTTTGGAGGTTAGATTCTAATCTGTGAAAAAAGGAATGATCTTTCTGCAGAATTCTGAAATAATGTGTTTGCTTTTTTGTTGTTGTGGTGTGTGTAACAGAAAAAAACCGGGGGATTAGTGATATGGAGGTCAGGGAGCTCGCTCGTGTTGTACCGAGGAATAAGTTATAAGCTCAAGTGTGTTCAATCGTTTATTAAACAGAATGATCTAGATGCAAGCCCTGAAATCCGTCCAAATGTAGAGACAAGGAATTACATACCAGAGGATGCGAATTACCCGAAGAATGTACCTAAAGAACTATTATCCGATCTATGTGAATAACCTTAATAAACTGATCTAAACAATATCACAAACACATGGATAGAACCAAACACGAACCTCCTATAATAAATCAATTCTACCTCAACAAATAAAGGATATAGCTTCAAGTTTCGGCAAGAAGGAAGTACATAAATGTACTTCAACCAATCTTCCAAAGATGGTGGGAAAGAGCCAAATGCGTACCACACCTGCAATGAAACTTAAAGATGGAAAAGATCCCGTACAGATCTTAATAGTAGGAATAAGGAACGAACGATCCCTAGCCTGGCTGAAACCGCTCCCAACAACGAGAAACCGCAACATATACGGATCCGGATAGAGACCACACGACGAAGCAATGCAGAGAGACCTGCAAGTTAAGGCAAAACACCCGAGAAGCAAACGAATCCTAATAATTGTACATATATGATAGATCTATTAATAATAACTCTAAAAAATACATCATACGATTGTGTTTTTTTATCGTACCTTTTCGTTATATACTTTTTCGATTATAACCGTTATATAGTTATTTATCTTTATCCTACGATTACATTTTTTTATCATACGGTTACAACTTTTTATCATAATTTTTTTGTACGTACCTTTTCATTTAGTACATTTTCGTTCATAGCCGTTTTAGTGTTGTATCTTTCCGTTTATAGCCGCTTTTTATTAAAAATTACATCTTTTAACACTTATGTATTTTCAACTCTACTTATTTCGGAATTTTTTTTCCATTATGTATCTTTTATATTATAACTGTTATATGATTATTTATTTTTATCATACGGTTATATCTTTTTATCATAACTTCTTCGTACGTACCTTTTCGTTTTGTACCTTTTCGCTCATAAACATTTTAAGGTTGTACATTTCTATATATAACCGTCTATTTCATTGAAAATTGCATCTTTTAACACTTTTTCTTTTCAACTCTACTAACTTCATTTTTTAAACATACATCTTTTTATCATAAATTCTTCGTACATACCTTTTAATTTTGTACATTTTTGTCCATAACTGTTTTAAGATTGTACATTTCCGTTTATAACCGCCTATTTCATTCAAAGTTGCATCTTTTAACACTTATGTCTTTTCAACTCTACTTATTTTGTTTTTTGTTTTTATATATCTTTCCGATTATAAGCGTTATATGGTTATTTATTTTTATCATACGGTTACATTTTTTTATGGTAACTTCTCCGTATGTACCTTTTACTTTTGTATATTTTCGTTCATAACCGTTTTAGGGTTGTACCTTCCCGTTTATAACCGCTTATTTCATTAAAAAAAGTATTTTTTAACACTTGTGTATTTTCAACTCTACTTATTTTATTTTTTTAATTACTAGCAACATTATTTCATCCATGGATATTAACTTCTGCACTCAAATCTTAATTTTCATAAACAACATGTATCTATTATTATTTCTAAATTATAATAAATAGACATTATTTAATATTGTAGAAATTCTTACAATTTTTTTGTTGAGTAAAGACTTTTTAAATTTTTATAAAATATTGAATTTCGAACTAATTTTAGATATAAAAATTCCAACAATATTTCCTCTAAAATGAACAGTTTGTATAGCGAATTTTTGAACTTAACAATTTTCTTTGAAAGCATATATGCTTTCTGTAATTTTAGTGATGTCTCTTCCTTCATTTACACAGTTTGTCATGAGATCATGCTTGTTATGAGGAAACCATATGTGCTTTTTCTAATAAAAAAATTACTTCGTTCTTCCAAAAATAGTTCTTTTCTTTTATTTAGCATCAAAACTATAAGTACCGTTAATTTGTTTGCTCATATATATCATTTTATTTAACTATTTTTTTTTAATACAAATTGTCTCAATGTTTACAATTAATTTTGCTATTCTTATTTTTCTTAGTTGTCCCAAATTTGTTTTCAATTGCGAAAAAAAATATTTTTGTACAACATCAAATTCACATAGATTTTATGCGCATTAAGATATTAAATTTCAATAGATCTTAACTAACAAATTCATTATGTACCTTTTTTAATAATGTGAAAAATATTTTGGGAAGTCGAATATTTTCATTTTTGTATATTTTCACTTTTAATCATAACAATCCTAAAAAATGTATCGAAAGATTGCATTTCTTTATCATCATTTTTGTTATATACTTTTCACTTATAGTTGTTTTTGATAGTATAGAATTTATTTTTGGAAAGTAGTGTGTTTTAATCATAACTTTTCGTCTCGTAACTTTTCACTTGTAACTATAATAAATTAATAATCCTAAAAATGCTTTGGAGGATTTTGTCTTTATCATCATTTTTCATTTGATACCATTTCACTTATAACCGGTTTTTTAATAATTCTAAAAATATTTTGAAAGATAGCGTTTTTTCATTTTAACTTTTTTATTGGGTATTTTTCATATATACGTTTTCAACACTACAAAAAAATAGTTTGGTAGATTGCGTCACTTTCTCATAATTCTTTTTTTCCTCTTGATAATAATAATCCTAAAAAATATTTTGAAGAATTGCATCTTTTTCTCATGATTTTTAGTTACTTTTTCATTTACGATCAATTTTAAAAATCTTTAAAATATTTTCAAATGTCGTGTCTTTTTATATTTAATTTTTCACTTCTAACCGTAACAATAATAGAAAATATTTTGGATGCTCATTTCTATGTATCGTTATTTTTCATTATGTATATTTTCTCTTATAATCGTTTCTAATAATTAAAAAAAAAATTCATTATGTATATTTTCTAATTTAAAAAAAAAATTCATTATATATATTTTCTCTTATAATCATTTCTGATAATTAAAAAAAAATTAATGAATAACATCCCCCGAGTCTTGGTACAGTTAACACACGATTTTTAAAACAATTGCCTCTTCTTTTATTGAAATTTTTTGAAAAATACCATTTTTTAAAAATACAATTTTTCAAAAATGCCACATTTCAAAAAAAATTTCAAAAAGACCACTAAAATTATATCATTTATTCAAAATATCAATTATGTTTGTGTTAAATATTTTATGTTAAAGTTTAGTTTTTAAGGTTTAGAATTGGTTAGGAGTCAAAACTATTTTTAAGATTTATGATTTTACAATTTAGGGTTTAAAAAATCCTTAGTAAGTGGTATTTTTAAAAATGGATAACTCATGGGATGACATTTTTAAAAATTAACATATCAAAAATGTATTTTTAAAATTTCCTTTTTCTTATTCGTGAAAAGCAATTATTTTTTTAATTGTCTCTCTTTTTTTTTCGGATCTAATATGCAAATACAACTTGATCATTATACTATTATAAAACTAGAAGATGGATACGTACGTGTGAATCGTGAAAGTTGCTTTTTATTCAAGCCGCCAGTGGTTTTTGGAGTGTTTGATTTGAAGACCGGTGGGGAAGAGATTTTAGTTGACCATTCCCAATCCCAATTTACCCATCGTTGTTCACATTTTCAATTTTGTTGTCCCACATGTGTGACATAATCCAAAAAGGCACTCCTCTTTTTTTTTTAAATGATGTTTAATGAAGTTTTTTTAAAAAAATTAAATAATATTTTCATTATTCTATATAAAATTTATTAATTTTTTATTATTTTTGACTATTTGAATTCTATGGATTAATTTCTATTGTTTAAATTGTGTTTACTTAGATAATAATTAATATTTTAATTCAGAAAATAATAAAAATTAAATAATTTCTTAATTTATATGCAAATTTTTTAAATATTATTTATAAAAAATAGAAGGAATATATATTATTATATGTTATTAGGAACGAAGCTTTCCATATCGATAAATTCTTCTGATATTTTAGAAAAAAAAATATCTAATGGCACGTAGGAATTTGGAGAATTTAACCTAGGAGTTTGGAGATTTAACCTAAATGTTAAAATTAATAAAATAGTGACTAGAAAAACTGATATATTAATAATGTCCACGGCATTAATATATTAATAATGTCCACGGCATTAAAACTGATAATAAATATCCCGTATCAGTTTTTCCAAAAAAGAGGTCAAAATTTAACGTAAATTGACCCAAGAAAACAATCATTACAAGTGACGGTTTCGTTGATGTAATATAATTTAATATATAGCACCTAACTAGTAACATGTTTTCTGATGAATTGGGAAGAATTCAGCTAAAAAGAAAATTGAGACACTATTTGCATTTTAAAAAATTCGGATGAACGTGGAGAAAAAATTATAAAATGACAAAAGCTCTCAAATTATTTTAACTAATTTTTCATAAGTTTATTTAATTTTTTTTTTTTTTAAATTCAGCCAAATTCAGTCGTTATCATTAAAGTTTTAAATTATTCCACCAGATTCCGCAATAAATCACCATAAATTCAGTTAAATTTTGCAATTCAGTTAGATTCAACCGGTATCATTTAGATCAATAAATAACCATAACTACTAGACATTAGAATATTGAAGAAATGGAAGGTAGAAGAGCTTGGATCACATTATTTGTATCGAACTATCGATAAATCAAACCTACTTATTCTTTCTCGATTTCTCTTATACTGTCTTCTCGACAACCGATAAATAAAATTCGTAACCATGTTGTTTAAACATGATTACCAACCAATCTATATACATAAATATGCCGGTTTGCAGGAAAAAATAGTATTAAATGAATATAGAAAATAATGTAAAAAAGAGGTATATATGCATTAATGAGAGACACCTGGTTCGAGCTTTTTGACGAACGCGGAAAGCGAGGAAGAAGAATAACAAGAGTTGGCTGTTTCCAAACACCACCACCGTGTGTTTATTATTAATACACCAACAAACCAACACAAAGAGAAACGAGGAAGAGGACTTAAACGAGAAACGAGGAGGAGATTGTTGCTTGGCCGAGATAAAGCTTTATCACTTTACATCAGCCATGGCCACACGCAGTCTCTCCTTCTTCTTCAGAGTCCTTCTCCTCTTTCTTACTCTCTCAGGTTTCTTCCAATGGAGCGGTGACGGAATTGGTGCGGAATAATGTGAATTTTCCACTATTCCCTCCCTTCTGCACCAATTCCGTCCTGCCCCGCACTTTTTCTATTCGGAGCCTTCTATCCAAAGAGATTTGAATTCGGATTCTGATTGTTGTTTTCTTCTTTTTCTTACAGAGAAATCAGTGAAGGGGCAAGGAGTGGGAATCAACTACGGTCAAATAGCTAACAACCTCCCGTCTCCGGCGAGAGTCGCCGTACTCCTCCGGTCTCTAAATATCACCAGAGTGAAACTCTACGACGCAGATCCAGACGTCCTCTTCTCCTTTTCAAATTCACAAGTCGATTTCATGATCGGATTAGGTAACGAGTTTCTCCAAAACATGTCTACAGATCCAACCAAAGCTCAGAGTTGGATCCAACAACGACTTCAACCACACATCTCAAAGACTCGTATAACCTCAATCGTGGTCGGAAACGAAATCTTCAAAACCAGCGATCGTGTCTTGATCGAAAACCTATTACCGGCGATGAAATCAGTTTACTCTGCTTTACTCAATCTCGGATTAGAGAAACAAGTAACAGTCACTTCTGCTCATTCTCTAGACATTCTTCAAACATCTTATCCTCCTTCTTCTGGATCATTCAAAGAAGAATTTGTTCAATTTCTTCAACCTCTTCTCGATTTCCATTCTCAGATCAAATCTCCATTCCTAATCAACGCTTATCCTTTCTTCGCTTATAAAGACAGTCCCAAAGAGGTTCCATTAGAATACGTTCTGTTTCAACCAAACCAAGGGATGATTGATCCAAACACAAATCTCCATTACGACAACATGTTGTTTGCTCAAGTCGATGCGCTTTATTCCGCCATTAAAACCTTGGGACATACAGATGTCGAGGTTCGGATTTCCGAGACGGGTTGGCCTTCTAAAGGAGATGAGAATGAGATCGGAGCTTCGCCGGAGAACGCGGCGCTTTATAACGGGAATTTGCTCCGATTGATTCAGCAGAGGAAAGGAACTCCGGCGAAGCAATCGGTTCCGATCGATGTTTACGTTTTTGCCCTTTTCAATGAGAATCTTAAACCGGGTCCGACTTCTGAGAGGAATTACGGATTATTTTACCCAGATGGTAAACCGGTTTACAATGTCGGTTTACAAGGTTATCTCCCTGATATTATCTACACATCAAGGGCAACTACAATCAAGGTAATTCTCTTTTTTTTTTTTTAGTCGATTTTAAAATCTTGAATTTTTTTTTCCAATTCAACAAAACTGCTTTTTTTTTTTTTTTTAAAGTCAAATCGATTTTGTTTAAACGGAAGTTTTACTTTAGGACGTTTCTCAAAATACAATTCTTTTAGTTTTGTTATTTAAAAAAAAATTAAAACGTCACAAATTTTTTGAGAATGATTATTAACCTTTTAGGAGTTCTAAATTTTTTATGACTACTTTTTGAGATGTGTAATTTTTCTTTACATTTTGTGGTTTTAAAATTGGGTTTATTAGCTAAGATAACATAAGTCTAGGGGAAATTTAGAAAGAAAAAAATATGGTGATATTTTTGTAAGTACTGTTTGTTTTTTGTAGCGCCCATTAAAAAAATATAATACTATGTAAAATAGTGTATCATAAGATATTTTTTTTAAACCATACGAAAATATCATCATTTTTTTTTTACAATTTTTCTTTAGAATTATATATATTTTTTTGTTATTTCTAGATATTACTACATGATATTTTTCTAAAAACATTTACGAAGAGAACAGCCCATTTTTATGTTTGCAAATTTCCTAAAAAGTTATGTTACCCCAACAAATAAATCTTTAGAATTTTGATAATAGTTTAGGAAACAAAGCATAAAAAGTTGTAAACTAGTGGAATTTTATTTTTCTTTGTAGTCAGTAGATTTCTTATTTGTTATGATTAAAATTTAAGAATAGAAATAAGTGATAAGATAATGATAATGTGGATGTTGAATGATTGTGCAGATTTTGAATTTGTGGAGAGGCGTGATGGGTTTGGCTGTGGCGGGGTTGATACTTGATATGGGCGTCAAAAGGAGGATGAGATAAGCTTTGGCTTGTGTCTTTGTCTGTCCTTATAGGTTTTTTATTTTCTTAAAGAAAATTAATGTTTTTTTTTTTTTTTTTAAAAAGAAAATTAATGTTACAGTTTGGTTATAGGTGAGGTATACAATTCTTTGTCATGTATTGAAACACAATAAGAAAAATTAATTTATTCCTTAATTGGAAAATTGTTTTGTTAATTATGCTAAAAAAGTATATGTGAATAAATATACCTTCTATTTATGTTTCACTAATAATAAAAAAATAGTTAAATACTAAATGTATCTATCTAGTGATCCATAATTCAACCGATCAATTAAAATATCTCAGTTTACTTTTAATTCAATTTTTTTTGGAATTTTTGTTGTAAGCCCGTTTAAGTAATTATGCTATTTTCTGTGTGTATGTTATAAACATATTTAAATGTAGATCACACTACTTGGATTATCTGCAACTTGCAATCATGCATCTGAATATTTTTTCGTAATATAAAAAAATGTTCCTCATAACTTCAGCTCAGGACGAGTTCGATTAGTTTCAGCTCCCCTCTTTTGAGATTAGAACTTTTTTTCTAGAAAGAGTCTTTCATTTCTTGAACATAGGGTTTTAATCCAATTAAAATACAATAGGGTTTTGCTTGGATTTAAAACACATTTCCGTGGGTCTAATTGACCAGTTTACCACTCTGAAACTTTTTTATTCGACAAATCCTCTTAATTTCTAGGGTTTGTGCTTAAGGTGCTGGGTTTTGCTCAAGTGTTCTTCAAGAGTCTTTGAGAGAGATTTCAGTTAGTTTCGGTGAAAAGCCAGCCTTCAAGATTTCTTCAAGGATCTACCGGTAGTCTTCAGTGTTTTTTCAGCTGAGAGGAATAGGTGTTCGCAATGTCTTCTGCTATGGATAAAGCGATGATGGACATGTCTTTAGATGAGGAAGATCTACCTTTCGACATGCTTAACCTTCCTTAGTTCTTCTCAAGCGAAGATAATGTTCTTAGCTTGATAGGAAGATTTCTAAACCCGGAAAGTTAAAAATTTTCGGGCCTAATTTTAGATCGGCCAAGGAAATGGCAAAAAACCGGAAGGATCCGAGGAGTCGCCCTTTCGAAAGAGAGATTCCAATTCATCTTCAAGTCTGAATACGACTTGGTTGAGATTCTAGAAAAAGGGGTTCACATTTACAATGAGTGGGCGATAGTGCTCGAATGGTGGATCGAGAACCCTCTGGCTGATTATCTTCAATATATCCCGATGTGGGTCCAGATACGGCACATCCCGGTGAATCACTACAATATACCGGCGATAACAACCCTTGGAAAACTCATTGGTCAAGTGATTGAAGTGGCATACGATTCAACAAAGACTCATAATAGAGATTTTGTTAGAGTCAAAGTCCTCTTTGATGTTTCTAAAGCACTTAGAAGATCTAAGATTGTAAACATTCCCTCTGGTGGATTGACAACAATCCTCTCTGACTTCGAAAGAGTCTAGAAGCGTTGTTTCTCCTGTCAAAAGTTTAGCCATGACAAAGATTCGTGTCCACTTCTAATCAAGAAGCGTCAAGAGTAAGCAGCAGATAAAAAAGCCAGTGGTGGTTTACTTGCTCAGAAACCAGCCAAAATTATTGCTGAAACTGACCCACTCTTTGGAGTCATATCTAAGGAACAACTCGGGGTTAATCCACTAACTGAAGCTGGCTCTTTCGGGATCATTAGCAAGAAAGGAAAAGCCAGGAAACGGTCTTACAAAAGCAAGAGAAGACCAAAAAGCTTAGATGAAAGTATAGTGGAGGGAGTTGTGGAATTGAAAGCTGGTCTAGTTGAAGGAGTTAGTGGGAAACGGAAAGCTGGGAAAGAATTGGAATCTGGCCCTAAAGTTGCAAGATGCAGCAAACCAGAGATGGTCCTAAATGAGGACTGTCCATCCTCCAATGAGCATTATCAGTTGGAACTGGCAGGATTTGAGGGGGACCTCAAGAACTGATAGTTCCTAGGCTCATGGAGATGCATAAAGACAGTTTAAGAGCTTTTGTTCTTTATGGAGACTATGCACAGTAGGAATGTACTTGTAGATATTCAAGAATGGTTAGGCTATGGCCAAGTATATACTGTGGAACCAGTCGGAAAGAGTGGGGGTTAGCTTTGTTTTGGAAAAAGCCAGTCACTCTTGATTTTAAGTTTGTAGATAAGAACCTTTTTGATATTTGTACAGTTTGGTGATGCTAATTTCTCCATGTCCTGTGTTTACGATAATCCTCACCTGAAATTAAGGCATTTAGTTTGGGAAAAAATTATCAGAATTGGAGTCAACAGAAAGGAAATATGGTGTTTAATAGGAGACTTCAATGAGATTATGCATAATGGGAAAAAGTTAGGTGGTCCTAGAAGAGGGTTGGATTCCTTCCTTCCCTTCTCTAATATGCTGCAAATTTGTGGAATGGATGAACCCCTTTGTTCAGGAAATGGTTTTACTTGGGTTGGTAGACGACATAACCTTTGGATTCAGAGTAGATTGGATAGGTGTTTTGGTAATAAAGAGTGGCTAAAGTCTTTTCCAGCTGCTAATCAAGCTTTCCTTGAGTTAAGAGGTTCTGACCATATACCTAACCTAGTTAACCTTTTCTCCTCTCAAGACTCCTACAGAGGTTCTTTCAGGTTTGACAAGCATTTTTTACACAAACCATTAGTTAAGAAAACAATTATTTATGCTTGGAATGTTATCCCAAGGAATCATGGATGTACAGTGTCAGACAAGCTCAATTGCAGAAGACCCCTAAGCAGATGGAAGAAAGTTAATTTAGATAATTCTAGGGAGAAGGTCAACTTAATCCAACACAAGCTAGAATCAGAATATGCGGCTTTGAGGCCTTCTTTCTCAAGATTAAACTTGCTGAAAAAGGATCTGCTGTGTGCCTACAGAGAGGAAGAAAGCTTCCAGAAACAGAAAAGCAGAGACCTATGGCTTAATGAAGGAGATAACAACACTAGGTTCTTTCATGCTTCAGTCAAAGGGAACAGATCAAGAAATGGCTTGGAAAAACTTCTTGACTCAGACAGAGGGTAACCTGCAAATATCAGAAGCTTCAATGGGAGAGGTGGCTACCAAATACTTTGATAATCTGTTCACTTCCTCCTCTCCTAGTAACCCTCAAAACTTACTTGCTGATTTTGAGCCCAAAGTTTCTGCTTCTCATGATGAATTCTTGATCAATAAAGACACAAAAGAGGAGATTAAAGCAGTTGTTTTCTCTGTAAAGTCATCTAGTGCTCCGGGTGCTGATGGTATGACATGGGTCTTCTTCCAGCAGTACTGGGAGGTGGTTGGACCACATATCACAACAGATATTCTCAACTTTTGTGATTAAGGTTCTTTCCCAAAGTATTGGAATTTCACTCAGCTGTGTCTTATCCCAAAGAAAGGTACCCTCCCCTAATGTCAGATTTGAGACCTATCAGCATTTGTACTGTGTTGTACAAAGTCATTTCAAAGATCCTAGTTTCTAGACTTCAGCCTCTCTTGCCTGAGATTGTCTCTTCCAACCAGTCGGCTTTTGTGTATGAGAGACTCATCTTTGATAACACCATCATACCCTATGAAGCAGTTTATGCTCTCAGAACTCATCCTATCATCTCAAAAGATTTCATGGCGATCAAGACAGACATGTATAAGGCTTTCGACAGGGTTGAATGGTCTTATCTGCAAGCTCTCCTCACAGCCTTAACGTTCCATAATAAAGGGTGACTTGGATCATGGCTTGTGTGTCCACTGTCACCAACATAGTTCTGATTAATGGGCAGGCTCATGGATTAGTGGTGACTCAAAGAGGGTTGAGACAAGGAGATCCGTTATCTCCCTTCCTCTTTGTTTTATGCACAGAAGGACTTTCTCATTTGCTCAACAAAGCTGAAAAGATAGGGATCATTAATGGGATTCAATTTTCTACTCAAGGGCTTGCTATCCACCACCTATTATTTGCAGATGACAACATGTTCCCTTGTAAGGCACAAGAATAACAAGTGATTTACTTTCAACAGATTCTGCTTGCCTATGGAGGAGTAACTGGTCAGACTATAAAATTTTCTAAATCCTCCCATTTCGTTTGGGAACAATTTGGAGCAGCCTCTGAGAGCTAAAGTTCAACATATTTTGGGAATCTTCAATGAAGGTGGATCATGCACTTATCTGGGTTTGGCAGAATGCTTCAGTAGCTCTAAAAGAGACATACTAGCTTATATTCAAGACAAAATGAAGTCCAGATTGTCTCGTTTGTATGCTAGATGCTTGTCTCATGGTGGGAAAGAGGTCCTTCTGAAAGCTGTTGCTATGGCACCCACTGTCTATGCAATGTCTTGCTTTAAATTCCCCAAAACTACCTGTGAAAAGCTTACAAGTATCATGCCTGACTACTGGTGGAACACCATGGAAAACAAAAGAAAGATTCACTGGATAGGATGGGAAAAGCTGTGTGTTCCTAAACAGGATGGAGGTCTCCGGTTCAAGGACATTCAACTCTTCAATCAAGTCTTGTTGGCAAAACAAGCATGGAGGCTCATTCAATTCCCTAATTGTCTCATGTCTCTCATCCTGAGAAGTAGATACTTTGCCAATGGGCTGGCTCTTCAGGCTCAACTAGGAGATCTTCTTTCCTTTGCTTGGAGGAGCATCTTGCATGGTAGAAGTCTCCTGAAAAATGGTTTGAAGCAAATGGTAGGTAATGACAGCTCTTTGAAAGTTTGGACAAGTCCCTAGTCCCTAATGATATTATGAGAGCACCATTGATGAAAACATTCTAGTGGACCTAGAATTGATAGTGGAGAGCTTGATTGATATGTCCTCCTCAAGAACCTAGGACAGACGGAAGCTTTTAGACCTTTTCTTCCCTAGATACATTGAACTAGTGCTGAAGGTAAAGCCAGTGGTCTCATCTCCTGACTTCTGGTAATGGAAGCATAACAAGAGTGGAGACAATTCTGTGAAATCAGGCTATTGGCTTGCTTGCCAATTATTCAAACATGTTTGGGACCGCCAAACCACACCAAACATTAAAACATTCCTTTGGAAGGTCCTCAGTGGTGCTATCCTAGTGGTTGAAAAATAGCTTCAAGAGGAATTAAAGTAGATTCAAGATGCCAAAATTGTGGACATGAAGGAGAATCCTCAAATCATGTTCTGTTTACGTGCTCAGTAGCAAGACATGTATGGGCTCTATCGAATTTCTCTAGTCCTGAGCTTGGTTTTGACCTTGAGTCTGTCTATGAAAACATTCACTTTGTGTTAGTCACAAGTAAAAAGCCTGGCCTTCTAGTGGAAGTTTCTAGAGCCTTTCCCTAGATCTTATGAATGTTGTGGAAGAACTGCAACTAATTATTATTTGAAGGTTTGATCTTCTTTGGCTTAGACACTTTGAAGAAAATTCAAGAGGATGCAAACCAATGGTTTCAGGCTCAGGAGTTGGAGAGATTAGACCTGGCTAATGACTTGGCTACCAACTTGTCCCTTGAGAAAAAATGGTCTCCTCCGGATAAAAACTGGGTTAAATGCAACATTGCCTCTACTTTGAACAAAACTAAGTTGGAAAGGGGTGCTGCTTGGGTCTTGAGGAATGATAGAGGTATGGTTCTACTTTATGGTAGAAGATCCTTCTCCTCCATTAATAGTAGGCTGAAAGCTTTTTTGGAAAGCTGGCTTTGGGAAATTGAAAGTGTCAAGAGCCTTAGGCTCTCCAGAGTTGTGTTTGCAGCTGAAGACAAAGATTTAATAGGAGCAGTGATGTGTATACAACAATTGAACAAGAAAGACTCTGATGGGTAAAAGACAACCAAGATCAACTAAGAGATGATCTATACAGAAATGTATGTGATGCAGTAGGAAATGGTGATACTGATGCCAAAAGATTGGGAAAATATTTATCTTACCGCCAAGTTTTACTGGGGGACCACGCTATTTTATTGAAAAATATCATGATGCAATGGCAATATGCAGAGAATATGGAAATCCAGATTTGTTTATCACAATGACAGCTAATCAGAATTGGGCTGAGAGAAAAGATCATCTAGCGGCATATGGTGGTGTATCTCTGAATGATAGACCTGATATTCAGTGCAGAGTTTTCAAAATGAAATTAGATAAAATGTTGGAAGATTTCAAAAAGGGACATTCTTCAAACCATACACCGCATGTACGTTACAATTCCTAATCGTTCATTCTGCTATTTTCAAACCCACCATGACATCAAAAGTAAACAAAAAAACATTGAAATTAACACGAATAAATACATGTTGGAGACAGCAATAACATATTAAAAATAGTAATAGTACATTTGTTTTTGTAGTGCTACACATAATAGAGTTCCAAAAGAGATGCATCCCGCATGCACATATGCTATTGTGGTTTGGAAATACAACAAAAACACCAAGCCCTGCAGAAGTGGACGCAATCATTTCAGCTGAACTTTCCTTTAAAAGCAAAGACCCCCTCGGCTTTGAACTTGTGGCAAAGCATATGATGCATGGTCCATGTGGATTAGATAGACCAAGATCACCATGCATGGAAAAACAAACTTCACCAAAAAATACCCTCGGTCTTATAATGATCATACATCAGTCAACAAATTCAGATATATCATATATTGTCGGTGTAAAGTCGAGAATTCTTTGGTCATAAAGGAAGGGACAGTGTTGGATAATAAAATTGTTATCCCACAAAACATTGATCTTCTCAAAAAGTACAAGGCACACATAAACGTGGAATGGTGCAACAGAACAAGTGTTATAAAGTACATATTCAAATATATTTCTAAAGTAGTTGATAAGGCAACAATAGTGATTGAGAAGGGGAATAATCACATCACAAACATTGAAGGAACCGGGAAGCCCAAGGTCCAGAGAAATGAAATACAAGAATATCTAGATAGTCGGTACTTATCAGCTTGTGAAGCAATGTGGAGGACCTTTGCTTTTCACATACACAAAAGAAAACCCTCAGTCAAAAAGCTAACCATCCATTTGCCGGGCCAACAAAACATCACCTACAAAGATAAAGATAATCTAGGGTGTGTTTTGAGTAGATTCGGAATCGATAAGAACATGTTCACAGAATGGATGGAATTAACTTATGTTAAGATCCTAGCATATCTTGTATGGGACCATACGTTGAAGATATGGACGAAAAGGAAAAGTGGAGTTTCAATTGGCAGAATCGTAACCATAAATCCATCATCAGGAGATTTATACTATCTCAGGATACTAATCAACGTGGTCAGGGGTCCTAAGAGTTTTGAAGAGATCCGAACAGTCAGGGATCACATATATCCTGATTTTAAGTCTGCATGTTACGCACGAGGGTTGATGGACAGTGATGCTGAATGGCATGCATCAATGGATGAAACAAATAGGTGGGCAACACCCTTTCAATTACGACATATATTTGTCACTTTGCTCATATATTGTGAGGTTGATAATCCTCTACAACTTGGAAACATTGTTGGAAATCATTAAGCGAGGACATCATGTACAAAAAAAAAATCACATTCAATCATCAGAACCTAGAGCTGGGTGATGATGAGTTAGAACAGTATACGTTGATAGAAGTGGAGAAGATTCTGCATCAGCACGAACGGTCCCTAACAGAGTTTAAAGGAATGCCACAACCTGATCCAAACCTTCTAAAAGAGCTGTGAAATAATTTGTGGAAACTCGAATTGCAATACAATGTCGCCGAAGAAGAAAAAAAACATGCAACCTTATTCAGTCAAATGAACACAGAGCAAAGAACTATTTATGATGCAGTCATGGATTCGATCAAAAATGCTCGTGGTAAGCTATTCTTTGTTTATGGCCTCGGTGGTACATGCAAAACTTTTCTGTACAAGACAATCATCTCTAAGCTACGAGCTACTATGATAATTGTTTTAACAGTTGCTTCTTCAGGGATTGCAGCATTACTACTGCTTGGTGGTAGAACAACACAGTCACAGAACAATCGATTTGTCATATAAAGCCTGGAACAATGCTTGCAGAATTAATTTCAAAAAAAAATCTAATCATCTGGGATGAAGCACCAATGGCACATCAACACACTTTCGAGGCACTTGACAAGACATTAAAAGACTTGATGTATATAGACAATGCAGATGCAAAACAACAAACCTTCGGCAGTACGACAGTCCTTTTAGAAGGAGATTTCAGGCAGATACTACCAGTTATACCTGAAGGCACTCGAGCAGACACAATGTTAGCATCGATAAGTCAATCATATTTGTGGGACTACAACGAAAAAAAATATGAGACTACAACGGTCAGATGATGCATTTGCTAATTGGGTGCTAAAAGTTGGGGACGGGGAAGCACCAACAATTGAAAGGAGTGACGAGAATGTTGATGATGGAAAAATGGTGGTTGTCGATAAGAAATTCCTCAAGGGGACCAGTGAAAATACTCTAAAAGCAACAAATGGACATCATGCTGTGTCCACAACCAATAAAGAATATTTCACCGAGAGAGCTATACTCACTCTTAGGAATGAAACTCTTGACGAGATTAATGCATACATGTTATCCCAGGTAGACGGGTTGTCCAAAGAGTATCTAAGTTCAGACAGTTTTGGTAAAACTGATACTGAATCGACAGAAAATGAAATATTGTATGCAGTGGAATATCTAAACTCTTTAGAGTTCTCGGGATCGCCTAGCCACAACATATGCTTAAAAGTTGGTACTCCAATAATGCTACTCAGAAACATCAATAAAAAAAGAAGGTTTGTGCAACGGTTCAAGGCTTATCGTAACTTATATGGGAGATCGAGTTATTAGGGGTGAAATTGTGACTGGTACATATGCTGGTAAGAAAGTGTTGCTACCAAGAATTATTTTATCACCACCAGACACAAAACATACATTCACCCTAAGAAGACGGCAATTTCCTATAAGAATATGGTATGCTATGACAATCAACAAGAGTCAAGATCAGAACTTGAAATCGGTTTTACTAGACTTGCCAAAACCAGTGTTCACCCATGGAAAATTGTATGTTGCTATATCGAGAGTAACTTCACAGGAAGGACTAACAATCGTATAAGGAGAAGAACCACTTAAAGGAACAGTTAAAAATATTGTCTACAAAGAAATTCACAATGATCTGACAACTTAATAAGGTTAAAATTTTATAAACAATCTCACTTATTAAAACAATTACATCCATGTTCATACTTTTAATTTAAAACAAAGTCTTTCAATATGTTTATTTTGCAGATCGAAAAAAGGAACGGGAAAGAAACACACTCCACTAAGGGAGTCTATCTAACAAATAAGATAAAAAAAAGATAAGAAAGAAGATCACAGGTCATACTACCATTGTCATCATTGGTAACATCTGACATCAATTTTATATAGTTTAAATTAACCGTAGAAACAATTGTTCTATATTACGATACAATAATTTAGCCGACATTTTAATCTTCCGTTTAATTCAATCATAATACATTATTTAGTCTCCGAAACCATGAAAAGGGGTATGTATACAACTAATCTTTTGAATTAAAAGAAAATACCATCCTCAATTTCGGTTAAAAAAAAACAATCTCCACATGGTTATTAAACTGTTAAGTTCCAAAATGTCAACAGAAATTCAATTGGATAGTTAGATAAAAAACCAAAAGGGAAGACAAGTATATCTTCGTTAAATCGAAGAACAAAATAACCTATAACAACACACATTGGACCACACTCCCAGCAAAAAAAAGAGTTATCTGAAATTATTTTCCTAATACATTCAATATATTTAACATCTAAAACAGTTAGTCTACAAAAGAGAGAGAGAGAGGAAAAATGGTGACATCAATTAGAAACATAACCTTCAAACAACCAACGTTAGACACAAGAAAAAAACATTAATCAAAATCCATGTAAATTTAAACATTAAAAACTAATAAGATGGTTTTCACCTTACATCTTTCGGCCATTACCAAAAAGACAACAACACTAATTTAAGGTCCAACAAAAAATAAAATCCTGATTAAAAAATAAGTCACATCACCAATAACAATGAATCGGTTGTTGTGTGTTTGCCATTTTTGTCTTGTTTATTTTTTGCTCATTTTTGGTTATGGTGATTTATATATTTTTCAGTGTCAATAGTGTGTTGTGTCAATGGTTTCGGTTAAAAAAAAACCATTGACAACAAAATACATTGGTTCTGATTTATGTTTTTTTCTTGTGTCCAACGTTGATTGTTTGAAAGTTGTGTTTCTAATTGGTGTCACCATTTTCCCTCTCTCTCTCTTTTGTAGACTAACTGTTTTGAATATTAAATATATTGAATGTATGAGGAAATTTTTTTCTGGTAACTCTATTTTTTGCTGGGGTGGGATCCAATGTGTGTTGTTATAGGCTGTTTTGTTCTTCGATTTGACGAAGATATACTTGTCTTCCCTTTTGAGTTTTATCTCAATAAAATAAGTCACAATAGTAATAACAATTAAAAAATGGCTACTCCTTCTCTTATCTTACCGACCATCTTCAACACAAAATCACAACAAAATACACCTTATAATCAAGCGTCCAAATACACACAAAGATGTCATACACATCGAAATACCGTACCCAAACAATATCAATGGTCAAGTTCCCACAACAATTAGAAGTAACATCGAATTCCTGCTAACTTACCACCAGATTGAAGACTTTGATGCCATCAGATTGACTCAAAAGTTCTTTCAATTTATTAACGTCGTCATGCAATCAAGAAAAACAGAGAGAGGTATGGACATTGACATATACTTCAAAGTTACAGATTATAACTCCCAAGCTACAACGAGAATTGACGTCGATATTTTCATTGCCGATCTAGAAACTTCAATTAGAGTTACAAGCCCTGCAGCAGAAAATGAAGAATGCATAATCTGTTTACAACTATTCAAAGGAAGAGAAGAGATCAATACACTAGCATACAACCACAACTACCACCATGAATGCATCGTATAATGGATCAAAAAAAAAATTGCCCAATATGTAGAGAAACACAACTTTGAAGTGTACCATTCCATACAGTAATGACAACACTACATTGCTTTTTGTCTCGCACAAAAAACTGGTATTCATAATCATAAGCACTAATATTATCATATCTTTACAAACACACATCTACCTACTAAGTTATAACAGTACAACGACTCCACAAGCAGACACAAAATTAAAAAAAAAATTAGATAAACCGGAAAACAAACGACATAGATAAATAAATTATATGCATTTCAATATTTTAAAAATACATCAAACTACACAACATTTTCAATTTGAAAACCAAAGAAAATTTTAAGTTTTAAAAACATAACTTAAAAAAAAAATTATAGCCGGAATTTTTTTTTGGAAAAGAATAACGAGAAAAAAATCAAATCACATATATTATTTACCATGTATATAAAACTAAACTTTTAAAAATATGCAATTAATAAAATAATCATCATTAAATTTACGATATCAATATCACAATGTACACGCACAGAAAATGGCAAAATTAAAGAAGAAAATTATGGAACTTAACATTACGATTAAAATCTAAATATACCAAAAAAAAAAACACAATACAGCCACATGCCACATAACAAAATACTATAAACCTAAATGGAACCAACAAGATGCAGGACGACCACACAGATTCAACATACCTACAAGATGAGATCAAACCAAGTCCAGACTTTGATATACATACATATACATCTAAAGTTTCACACTACTAAAAGTTACATATTGGAAAAAAAAAAAATTATTCAACCATATCATTTTTGGTCTAGGAAGAAACATCCAACTGGAAACAACGACAATCGATGGGTCAAGAGAATTGCAGCCATGCCCTACATAAGTGACAATCATCGTTCGACTACTACTTTCCTGGGAAATATAAAACCACAAAAAGAAAATAAAAAAATAGGAACCGTCCTACTACTATTAAACAATAAGGTAAACCGAGATTACAAATACATCATATATTTCAAAACAATAACACTGACTAAAACTTGTCCTAAACAAGGTGAAATCATAGAATGTACGATGCATACTACCACAATAGAACAACATAGAGACTGTTTAATTGAAGGCCACATATATCTGATTTCTCAATTCATTTTCAAAGAAAATACCAACAAATTCAGGCTCACTCATTATCCATACGTGATACGATTAACAACAAAAACCAAGACAACTGCACTGCAGAAACACACCATGAAGATACACATGCAAAAGTTTCGTGTCCAAACCCACGGAAACTTACAATTACTAGCAAACACCAAAAGAGAGCTACCAGGTTTGTCTTCCTCACTATACTACTAACAATAAAATAAAAACATATATTGTCCATAAACAATTAAAAAAATTACTTCAAATCAAAGATATTGTAGGAAATATTCGACACGTTCAGGGCATAGACCTCAAAATCAAATATTCAAAATGCCACATTATAGTCCGCATCAAGCTTGAAATGTAATTACTTAAATAACCAGAGAATAAATTACATACAATGAAAATTGCAGATCGGAACGATATATCATACATAATTGCAGAAAATCCATTGCCCACCTCTCTTTATAGGATGAATAAGCTTTGTTATTTCGCCAGCAACTATGCATCAAAGACCGTAAACACAAATCCATGATGGCCACAACCGTTAACCCAAAAAAATATGAAGATGTGAACCTGTCACGGCAAAGTAATTAGTAAACCATAATGCATATATGTGCAACATAAAAACTCACAAATAAAATATTTCACTGCAGGGAGACTGGAGCTCAAGTCGACATCAGATACAAAATTATACTTTGACAGAACAATCGACGAAATCAACAAATTCTCGATTAAAAGAAAAAGAAAACAAACAAAGAAGTAAAAGACAGTCACCAGATGTTAAAAATTTCACAGATACACAAAACATAAGTGGGACACAAAAGAGTAAAGGGCAAAAGGACGGAGTAAATCACACACCTATTTTACACCGGTTGAAAGCAAACGGAGTACAACCCACACCTATTTTTCTCCGATTGAAATCACACATATAGAGAAATAAACAATGTATCAATTATCGGATATTATGAGTACACATTCCTATCTATACCTACACTATTTACCTTATGACATGCGAAATCCCTTATCTAAATTACAGATCAAGTTTAGGAAATACTAAATTCATAACAACACACATTAAACAAAATTTAAAATTGAAACATAACAGAATTACCCTCAGGAACCAGAAGACAAAATTAAAATATACCAAATGAAGATAATCCCAATCACACAGCTAACTGGAGAATGAGCGACCGACCTCAAAGAGATTGACGACGATCAATAAAAAAAGGGAAACAAATAAATTAATAAACACTACAAAAACCAATAAAGCTATGACAATAGTAAAAAACACAAATATCCAAATCTAATCATCGACAACAATTTATCTAAACAGTCCAAAATGGCCCAATAAAACAAACGAGGCCCCCGCAACATAGTTTCAAAAATAAACTGAACAAAACGAGGCCCCCGCAACATAGTTTCAAAAATAAACTGAACAAAAAAATATTACATAGTTAAATTAATAAAATATATAAGATATATATTAAAAACACAAATTTTATTTCACATATCTATTCAATTTCTTTTCATCATTTTATATGCTATATAATCGCATCAATCTCTAAACGTAATTATTAGTTAATTGGCCTTGTATAATTTTTAATGGACATGATATAGGTTATATTCATTTGACAATCACTGGTAATGACGACTAATAATAATAATCAAATATTGTTACTAATATTTATTTTACATTGCTATAACTGGTCGCTGCAACCAATTGTTAAATTGAAAATGCACCACTAAAAAAATCAACGTTTCAAAATTTTGTCGCTGATCGTTGCGATTTGTTGATGCAATTGATAGCTAATCACTACAATAGCCAAATGAACAATATTTAATTGCAATTGCTAGTCACAATTGTGAATGACTATCTAGTGAACAACCCATAATCTATAGTTGTGGAAATCTATTAATTTATGTATGTTCGAAGTTAAAGTGGACGCTAATATAATGGAGCCAAATCTATTTTCCAATTTTTTTTTATAAACTAGTAAGAACAATTTTCTAGGAATTTAAGTGAAAGTCCCATCAAATATCGGTCGATTCATTTTAAATTACTCAAATTAATGACAAATTCCTTAAATACCAGCTGATCTATTTTAAACTCTTCAACTAAATTACTAATAAAAAAATTCTTAAATAAAGATTTGATAACAAAAAACTTCATTCGTCTATAATACCATCATAACCCTAAATGGCGGCCATCAAATCAATATTCTACATTTTGGTTTGTTCAAAAATGACGTGCATATTTTCTTTAAACATAATAGAGCGTGTTGTTTCTTAAAAAAAACATCATAAATATGATGCAATCGATTGAAAATCTAAAAAGACTTATATATATAACTAAGATCTTGTCTCCTATGTTCCTTAAAATAATGATAGTTGAAAAATCTATGTATAATTTTAGGAATTAAACACATTTGAGATAAAAAAAGAGAAGCACGATGACAAATGATGCTTTACGGTTTGCACGATTTTGGGATTTTAAAATCGATATTAGGGAGTTTTGAAACCTATGTTGTTATTGAACAAACACCGCATTGTTTTATGTTTTAAAAAATACACACATATCTTTTTTTTAAAGCCAAAACACAGAACATCGATTAAACGACATATGTTTAGGCGAAATATATACGGATGGATTTTTCATTAACAGATCATTACTTGATAGAGTTTTTCATTAGTAATTTAATTGGTCGGTGTAAATTGGATCAATAATATTTGAAGGGTTTTTAACGTTAAAATCTCTTAGTTTAGCATCTTTAAATTAATAATCTAGTTGAGAAGTTTAAAATGGATCTACCGATACTTAAGAGGGTTTTTCATTAAATCTATGTTAATTACCATATAAATGTTAAGTTTTGTGTTTCAATAACCTAAGAGATTTTGGTTTTTTTTTAGTTTTTCACATAATTTTTTAGTTAATAATTGCTTTTCACTTAATCGATATGTACCATAAATCAGCAGGGCCGGTCATGAGAATTTGGTGCCTCCAAATAATTTTTTTTTGGGGTTCACTAATGTTTAGTTTATTAAAAAACAAATATACAAAAAGTTAAGATTCTCACACAACTACCGGCAAAACTAAAAAAGATTTTACTAAAATAGTGGTCCATCAAATAAATAAATACACAAACTACTATATAAACACATGCTTAACTAGTTTATAGTCAGGATCGCCTCTGCACATAAGCTTAGAGAAACTAATTGTGGAATCTACAAGTTATAGAGATTTTAATGCTCTTTATCTTTGTAATATTTTAAATTTTTACAGACGTATTGAAACTAATAAAATAACTAGTATATATATTTTATAATTATTTATTAGTTTTGAATTTACCTAAATGAAATTAATGATAATGATAAAAAGATCTCGATTAACCATGTTATTACGGGAAAAAGAGGGAACCAAATACAAAACAATTATAGAAAATATAAATGATATAGCGCGCGATATTATTAATGAGGATCGTGAAACTTTGCTATGTGGATGAGTGTAAAGAGAAAATTATTTCTCAATAAGTGAAAAGAGGCAGTTAAGTCTATATTAAGCTCGTATAAAAAACTTTTGGACTAACAATCCAAGCATCAAAAGGGATTATAATATATAAAAAAAACTTGCGTATTGCAAACCGTTTTGTTAAAATAACCGATATGAAATATTTAATATGTCTGATGCTATCTGAGCGACTTGAATTGTGCCTCATGTGAAAAATTCCTAAAGAAAATGATCCCTGAAAGATTTATGATATCATAATTATGTTCCCCATAATTCTTAAGTATGATGATTTGAAACATCATCGAAATTTTTGAAAAATAATTTGTAATAAAAGACATTGAAAAGACAAAATTCTCTTCAAGTATTCCAATTTAATATCGAGAGAAAGAGATGTTATATTAAGCACTTCCAAAAAAAATTCAAAAGGAAGTCAAATCTATATGTAGTATGAAGTACCATGCTTAAATGCTATTTGAGCATTTATTTATATTGCATGCTATTGTATTTATTATGATTGTGATAATATATAAGATCATAATGGATCTTCTGAAGATGATGCTTATAGAGGAAGGAATATGATGGTGTGCGTGGTTGCACTCTTTTTCTCTTATAAGGGTTTTAACAAGGCAACAAAGAACATGCAAAAAATAGACATCCAAGGGAAATGTTATAATCCCAATTATAAAGGTCTATTACTCTTCCAAACGTTGTCGTACATCAATGAGATCAAGAAAAGCAAAGAGAATTATCGAGATAAATCATCTACGAAACCTTTGAAGAGAACAAGACTCATATATTCGAGGGGAAGATTGTGCCGCTGCACTCTTTTTTTCTTTATCGTGGTTTCTATCCCGTTAGGGTTTTTTCATGACAAGATTTTAATGAGGCAGTATAAATTATGCTATATGAGATGGTGATGGATATTAAAGGGGAGTATTGTAAATATTTTATGATTATCCATCACATCTCTTCATCTCTAAGTATTTTCATCTTTAAACTTTTGATTTTTTCTTATTCATTAAAAACCCTTTATTTTATATATATATATATATGGGTTATGTACAAAGTAAAGGGATGAAGAAAAATTGATTAAGATCATTTTCTCTCTAAACTCGCATCCTCTCTTTCATTTGTTCCTTCAACAAAAATAAAACACACATATATTTACATATCCATATATATATATATATATATATATATAAATGTTATACTATAGTTCTTAATAGAGAGGATAAGTTTGCATTGAATTTGGAAATGCATCACTTCTTTTTAGAAAAAAACATCTTTAAATTATTACTCTTCTTTATTAGTTTTTGTTAATTACTTTCTTTTATCATCATAGTATTTTTTTTGTCAACTACCAAAGTAACGTTTAATATCCCTAATATTTACTACTTTGATCCCTCATATCACTTTGATTTTTTATCTCCATGTTATACTTTGGTTTTAAACTCTATAGAAACATTAGTCCATTCGCATATTAGCAAAAAAGTAAAATTTAAATTAGGTAATAGATAACATCAACAATTGGTCGAAGTAAGTGATGATTTAATGACGAAAGTGTCTCTAGCAAACTAAGCAAAAATCACAATTTGTAAATTGTCAACTCTTATATTTTATGCACATCTAATAATGCACGAACGTTTTTTCTTTTTTTTTTACTTTCCCACAAAAAGAAAAAAATGAAGAAAAACATTTGTGAAGACTTTTTGTTTTGTTTTTTGTTCTACGTAGTTGTATATGCCCATAATTTTGTGATTTAATTATAAATCTTACGCTAGATGACATTTATGTGAAGAAAATCAAACCATGACCAATTTCGATCGTATGATGTCCCTACATGCACTTTAACTTTATAGAAAATCGGTTGATTGGTTCCCAAAGTATTAATTACGCATGTGTAAAAGTGCATTAGACATATATTTTCGTCAAAAAATATATACTTACGATTATATCTTTCACCATGAAACTTCTTGCAATATCTGCCATTACTACACATGTTTTTTTTTGTGATAAAAACTACACATGGTTTTCAATGTATATATTTGAATCCGATCCGTTCGAGGTATTACACTATCAATGCGTTTCTTTGTGAAGTGTCAAGCTGTCGCACATTTTTTTCTTCCATAACCATGCATGGTGTTTCTTTCTTTTTGGATAAAGATGTCAAGTTTTTATTATTATTGTAATATATATATATTTCTTTCTTATATCAAAATTTGATTTGAAAGATGTATAGTCAAACTATAGTGAATATGATTGGTGACCATACATAAACGATACCTTATCTAGGCCTACATTGTGGAGTCCAAATATGAGGACATGGACTGCATTTTCCTTTGATCGAATCTATCTTCATATCCAATTGTAGCATGTGTAGGAGAGCGGTCAGTGTAAGAATCTGCTTGTATAGCCACATAATAATCATATAATTTTTGTGCTTATTTTTTTAACCACTTATTAGATCTTAATACCCACAAAAAAAAAACAAAATAAGTGACTATTCGCGGCTAATCCATTGCTATTTAGCCACATGGATTCCATGGTTATAACAGAAAAATAGACATCAAATTATCACGGATAACCACTCATAATCTGTGGTAATATTTTCTTACTAATATTACACATCAGATAATTATCGAGATTATTTATGACAGATTAACCACTCCATAATTTTTTCAAATTACATTACAAGACGATCTATACTTTTTCTTTCTCTATGAATGGAATAGTAAATTTACGCATAAAAAGTTCAGTCAAGACGACACTCATCATCGGTTATAACAACTAGTGGTATTGTGTAAATTGATACACATGCAGTCGATAATGCTACATCTGAGGAGTCATTACTGGTAGATAATATAGATGACAAATATATTTCCAAAAATGATAAGTAGAAGACTTATATGATGAATATGATTCAAATATTAATGAATGATAGCATATTGTAATATATCTAATTTCGTATTTTTCATTTTCATCTTCTTCAATATATAAATATGATATAATATCGACATGCACACACACACATACATGTACACACACACACACACACACACAAATGTGGGAATTCAGTACATCCATGAGCATTATGATATCCTAAACCTCAAATAATCATATAATTTTTGTGCTTATTTTTTTAACCACTTATTAGATCTTAATACCCACAAAAAAAAATACAAAATAAGTGACTATTCGCGGCTAATCCATTGCTATTTAGCCACATGGATTCCATGGTTATAACAGAAAAATAGACATCAAATTATCACGGATAACCACTCATAATCTGTGGTAATATTTTCTTACTAATATTACACATCAGATAATTATCGAGATTATTTGTGACAGATTAACCACTCCATAATTTTTTCAAATTACATTACAAGACGATCTATACTTTTTCTTTCTCTATGAATGGAATAGTAAATTTACGCATAAAAAGTTCAGTCAAGACGACACTCATCATCGGTTATAACAACTAGTGATATTGTGTAAATTGATACACATGCAGTCGATAATGCTACATCTGAGGAGTCATTACTGGTAGATAATATAGATGACAAATATATTTCCAAAAATGATAAGTAGAAGACTTATATGATGAATATGATTCAAATATTAATGAATGATAGCATATTGTAATATATCTAATTTCGTATTTTTCATTTTCATCTTCTTCAATATATAAATATGATATAATATCGACATGCACACACACACATACATGTACACACACACACACACACAAATGTGGGAATTCAGTACATCCATGAGCATTATGATATCCTAAACCTCAAATATTGTTATTTTGATGGTGATTATTGCTGGAAAAACCTTGTATCATCTAACTGAGATCAAAGAAGGATCGATTGAAGAAGAAAATGTCAATCTAGATTCTAGATATGAAGCCATCAGTGTTTGCACAACAAAGAAAAAGATGAGTTAAATGACTCATGTGCAAAGCAAGTGAAGAAGTCAAAGAAATAGAATTTTTTTTTTAACATTTTAATAAAAGAAAATTACTTGATTTTTTCCTTATTTAGTTTTAAGAAATATGTTAAGATTAAATCTATAAAAATGTAGCCTTAGGACAAAGATAATCATCAGATCAATACACAAGCTTTTGGAATTCGTCTCTAATTTTCTTCTAAAAGCTTCCACGTTTATTTTTATTTTAATCACAATTCTAACATGGTATCAGAGCAATGCTAAGATCCTAGGAGCCTAATATCAAAATTCAATCTTCCAAAACCACAAAATCACAAGAAAATACAAATGGCAAGAGAATCTATCACAAAATCAGAAGAGAAGATGCAACAAAACATAACACAAATTATTCATGTCTTTGATGAAAAGAACTTCGGCCTTTGGGTTAAAAGAATGAAAGCAATACTAAAATCCAGATCTCTATGGACCATTGTCTCCGAAAGAATATCTCAACCACCCTAAACCAAAATAAAACCAACATAAGAAGACATTACTGAAAAAGCAAGAGATAGACAATACACGAGATATACAAAACTCCAGCGCACCGAGTTTTAATCTTATTAGAAATCTTTAAGATGTTTACAACACTTTTAACTGGATTTACACACAGCCTAAGACACTCTTAGATTGTGACCAAACGATCTCTAACCTTACACAAAGTCTTAGAACAAAACATTGTTCCAATACACAGATATGTGTTCCAGCAAGCAACTCGACTTGCCTAAAAATCACTGAAACAACACAAAATTTGTTCTCTCTATATTTTTGACTCACCCTAGTAGCACACGCCTCCCTCGTATATATACACATATACCTATGAGGTGTCACCCTAGATTAACCTAGACACAAAGAGAATAATATCCTCTTCAAAATAAAAGGAATAAATCCTAAAATAAATATTCCCTAGGATTATCTTCAACTGCACGTCTTTTGTGATTTAAACTCTCCAAATATCTTTTTGATATTTATCTCAACTCCACGTGCCACGTCAGCATCAACCATCCATTCTGAGTTTGTTCCAACAAGCCGCTTCTTATTCCAACATGCTCAGCACTTTCATTCTCCCCCTTTTTAACTGAGTTTTACAACTCAAACTCACCATATGCAACACACAAACCCAACAAACAATCATGATATAAAGACTCCCCCTTAATCATATAATACCTTGCTAATAGACACTCCATGAATCTTCCACAATCTCCCTCTGCTTGAGTGCTAAAACTCTTTTAAAAACTTCAAATGCATTGTGAGTTTAGCAATACATGTTGGAACATACACCTCACTCAGAATCTCCATCCTTGTTGGCTTCTCCAATGATACCCATTTAAAATTATGATTTGCTTATGCCCAAAATATTTCTTGACCACTTGACATGTGTTTAGAACACTCACATGTGCAGAACATAGTCTCCTTTGACTCACTAGTTGAGGGTTTGCCAGACATATCACCATACAAATCAACCTTCTTAATCCACACCTTTTGCAACCTCCTTGGATCTTGAACAAATTTATTTTGCCTTAATGCACACCTCACCTTGTCAAGGAACTTATAGCAGTAGGATTTGATTTGCCTAATCTTTCCACAAAAATAGCATCCAGAATTATGTGATACCTTTTGATTATTTTTCTGGATCTCTGTTCCAACATACTTTGCTTTGTTCCTGCAAATGTTATGGATCTTTGTTGCAGTAGGCATCGCTTTGTTTCTATTGACGTTCTGAAACCTTATTGCATCAGACTCAATTTTTCTCATATTATTGTTTTGAATCTTTTTTCCGCATGTTCCAACAACTTCTCATTTGTTCCAGCAGACGTCGATGTGTTCCCTTGAACAAAATCTATTTTTGAATCCGATGAACTTCTGCAATATCCAAGACCAAAATTTGTCTTATCTGTCCTCCCCATGCTAAGAATTTGATCTAGATTCTTCGTTCCACTGTTCAAAATCCTAATGTTCTTCTTGTTTTCCATGAGTTCACTCTCCAATAGTTTTGCTTTCTCCCTTTCTACCTTGAGTTCCTCTTCTAATTTCATCATTTTAGTTTGCAAGAGCAATCTCTCATTCACCAAACTCAAAGTCTCCTCACTGGTTTTCATCCAATTCTCTAACATCAACTTAAACTCTGCTTGAACGTCTACATCTTGATCACTTTCAGATTCACTGCTTGTGCTGGCACATTCTCTGTTTGTTCCAGCAACATAATCTGAATCTGATTTTTCACTTCTTTCTTCATGATTCACGACTGTAGGCAACGCCACAAGGTTGGCTACCTCTTCTTTTTTCTTCTTTTTCACTCTCACTCCAGGTTCTACATGAATTCTTTTTTCTCCTCACAATGTTTACACATTCTGATTTTGTGTCTCCATATCCCTTATAATCTAGGCATTGAATCTTCTTATTCTTCATCATATTCGGACATTCAGACTTGATATGTCCAAATCCTTGACATTCATGACACTGTACTTCACCTCTTCTTCCTCCACTGTTCTTGTATCTGACATGATCATTTATAAAGAAATTCTCATGCACTTTTCTAACTTCTTCAAGATGTTTGCCAAAAGTCTTCACAAGTGAGCCCATAGTCGCCTCCAATTTTTGTAGTCTAAGCTTGTCGTCACTCACAGTTAGATCTAACATGTTAGAATTCTCTGAAATGTCCTTGTCCTTAAGTTCCATCTCATATGCTTGTAGCATCCCCACTATTCTTTGAATTGTGTCCCATCCGTGTTAAAACTAACCCCCATAGCCTTTTTTGGACTCAAATCTCTTTGGCAAACATGCAGCAACTTCTTGACAAGGTTCTTGTCCTTGTATGTCTTCCCCATCACTTGTGCTTCATTAGCAATAGAGCATAACTTAGTACTAAAATCTGTAACGTTTTCATACTCATCCATTCTAAGATTTTCAAACTGAGAAACTAGCCTATCAATTCTTGATCTCTTCACGCTTGTGGTTCCATCATACATTTTCTGAAGTTTGTCCCACGCCTCTTTAGCTGATGTGCACCCATGAATCAACTTGAATTGATTCTTATTAACCGAAGTGAAAATAGTTGATAAGGCTTTTGCATTATACCTTGACATATTCTTCTCATGTTTTGTCCATTTAGTCTTTGGTTTGATAACAATTGAACCATCTCTTTCTTCAAATTTTGGAACTTCATAGCCGTCTTCCACTGCTGTCAAAGCATCCTCATCAATACCTCTTAGGATGTTCTGCATACTGAATATAAAGGAGATCCAAAGACATCACAAATTATACTACAAAGACTAAGAGCAAATTTCTGGAGCGTAAAGCAAACAACGAAAGAAACAATATGAGAATTCATGAAAATATTTATTGAACTCAATAATGAGATGAAGTCATATGGAGACAACATGTTTGAAGAATATTTGGTGTCAAAAGTACTATCTTCTTCGACAACCAAGTATGATCCATACGTTGGTGTGATAGAGCACACCAAAGATTTACAAACATTGATGCTGCATGAATTGTTAAATGCCTTACAAATGCAGGAAACATAGTTGAAGATAGAAAATATCAAAATTAAGAAGGAGCATTCTATGCAAAGTTTAAAAAACCAATACTAATAACTCAAGGAATCAACCAGAGCTTCGATAATTTTGATTACAAACCCAGAAAACAAAGATGGTGCAGCTGCTGCCGAAAGGATAATCATTACGAAGTAGATTGTTGTTTCAAAAATAAGAAACCTACCAATGATCAAAACAAATAGCAAAACTCACAAATACAATTTTAACTGTGGAGAAGTTGGACACATATCTAGGGACTGCAAAATGAAAAAAAATCAGCAAGCTTATATGCACCAAGAAGAAGCTATCATACAAGAACTATCATTTGCATCAAGTCATACACCAATGAATTCAAGCACATGTATTGTTGATAGTAGAGCATCAAGCCGCATGGTCAAAGAATTTTTTTTTTTCACAGACTTGGACAAATCAGTTCGAACTCCTATCAAAGCGGCTAGTGGTGTAGTACTTGTAAGTGCAGGAAAATGCAGTATCATTGTCGAAACAGAATCGAGCCAAAAAACCATAAGAGATGTCTTTTTAGTTCCAAGGATTAATATAAATCTACTATATGTTGGATAACTGATCAGAAGTTAATATAAAGTGTTGTTTGGCGATGTAAAGGTATCATAATGGACAACGAATACAACAAGATATCTGAAATTTATGTGATTGGAACTAGTTTTCCGCTGAGCTAGCCAATCATTGAGAATGCATATACAACCCAAGAAGAAGATCTTTCAAATTTCCAGCACAAAAGATATGGACATGCATGATATATTCATTTGCAAGTTCTTTAAACAAATAACATGGTGAAAGCACTACATAAGTTCACAGTCACAAAAGAGATACGTGAAGGATGTGTGCGAGGGAAACATCATAGAGAAAACTTTCCATGAAAATATGAAACAGGAGCTATAGAAAAACTACAATTGATCCACACAGATGTATATGGTCATATGCAAACAAAATCAATGAATGGCAGCAAGTATATTCTTTTTTTCATTATGATTATTCAAGGATGTTGTGGGTTTAATTTTGAAGAATGAAATATGAAGTTTTCACAACCTTCAAGAAATTCAAAGTTTTGGTGGAAACACAGTCAGAGAAGAAAATAAAAGCAATCAAATTTGAATGAGGCAGTGAGTTATCATCACAAGAATTTACTCAATTTTTGGAAGAAGCAGGTATACAAAGACAACTCACAGTTTCCTACACACTGCAACAAAATGGAGTGACTGAACGGCAAAATAGAACGTTACTAGAGATGGCACGCTCTGTGATAAAAACTCAAGGTATCCCAGATAAGTTTTGGCCTGAAGCTGTCTTTACAGCAATATATTTACGGAAAAAAATTATCTAGTAAGTCACTAAACAAGAAAACACCACTATAAGCATTGAGCAATAACAAACCATCAGTGAGTCATTTAAAAGTATTTGGATGCAGTTGTCATATACTAGTTCCAGAGGAGAAGAAGAGGAAGTTAGGTGGAAAATCACGTAAAAGATTTTGTATTGGCTACAACACGCTAAACAAAAGATTCAAGATCTACATGCTAGATAGTACTTTAAAAATAGAAGTGTCAAGGGATGTAAATTCTGAAGAAAATAAAGTTTGGGATTGGGTAAAAAAGGATACAGCCATGAATCGGTCGGGGTCCAATTTGGAAACTATGCAAAGAATTCAAAGTTCATCAAGAAAATATACAAAAGCAAGTCCAGACACTACTCCACAAGAGGATACAATTGAAAGTGAAGCATCTACACCACATATAGAGAACACAATCTGGACAGAAATTGAAGAATCACTAGAAATAATGAGAAAAGCTAAAAGTCTAAATGACATTTACAGTAGAGCATACAGATAAACAAAGTAATCAAGTGGAAGAGTTATGTTGTTTATCTATGGAAGAACCTACTTGTTTCGAAGTAGATGTCAAGGACAAAGATTGGAGACTGGCTATGGATGAAGAAATCATGATGATCATCAAAAATCAGACTTGGTATCCCACTTAAAAACTCTAAGGAAAGAAAACAATGGGAGTCAAATGGATTTACAAGATCAAGTCGGATGAAAATGCGAAAATACAAAAGCTAAAAGCAAGGATAGTTGCAATAAGATTCACACAATCTTATGGAGAAGACTATAATGAAACTTTTGCACCAGTCTCAACACATGAGACCATCTGGATAATACTTGTAGTGCCAGCTCAAAAACGATAGAATTTACATCAACAAGATGTAAAATCAGCATTTTTAAATAGAGAGATCACAGAAGAAGTATACTTAGATCACCCACAAGGATACATTCAAGAGGGAGCTGAGCACAAAGTTTTGAGACTACGAAAAGCATTGTATGGTCTTAAACAAACACGAAGAGCATGGTACATCACGATTGACTCGTTCTTTATTAAATAAGGATGCAAAAGAAGTTACATCAATGCAACCATGTAAATTCAAGAGGGGAAAAATGCAATGATGGTCATATGCTTAATTCTCATAGGGAGTTCAGAAGAAATGATTCTCGATATAAAATCCACCCTTTTTGTTGTTTCAAATTTTTACAAATCCTGAAACGTTGGGAAAGTAAGTTCTCCAAGTTTTTCTGATAGGAATTTCTCAGTGAATAGATCTCGTAATTTCCAACAACGTTCGGTTGCGTGACCTTTATTTTTTTGGTAGCGATAATAAGCCTTTTCGTTATAACTCACTTTTCTGGTTCGCTTTCGTAAGTGTTCTTTTTGATATGATAAACATAGTTGGTACCGTCTGATACTTGATTTTAGTCACTACAGGTGTGTAGACTCTTGGAGTAATTTTTTGTATCTTTGGATTCTTTCTCTCCGATTTTGTGGATGGAGAAAAACCACTACTTATTTGCTTGGTATTTTTGTATCGTCCTGCTAAAACTGTTCGTTTTTCTTTTGTTGTAACCCAATTTGAACCTCGGGGTAGTGCATCTTGAATCGTAGCCGGTGGTGTTATAATGAGATATTCTCGGTATTTAGACTCATATCATAATCCAAATTTTAGGACTGCAAGTGCAGTGAGATCGTTCACAGAGGACATTTTAGCTAGGGTTTATTTGAACCTTTTCAAATAATCCCAGAGTAAATCATTTGGTCCTTGGGATTATGCCCATAGATCAACATAAATGACTTTCTCCATGAACATTGTATATTGTTCACAAAGGCAGTTGTCAAATGGGTGAAAATGTCGATTGAGTTTTCCTATAGTTTAGAAAACCAATCCAACACAGGTCCAGAAAGGTGCTCTGCAACTAATCTACATAGCTTTGCATCCTTTTCTTGCTCAGAAAAATGTGCTCTTCCGATCGCGATGTTGAATGCAGTCATATAGGCTCGAGGGCCAGTTTCCCCTAGTAAATTGGAAGTCATAGCTTGTCGACGTCTCTAACTTTAGTGCATTTGATTCTCTCCGTGAAAGGAGTTTGTCTTATTTCTTCGACTACACGGTCGATTTCTGAGGCAGCGCTGATTGCCTGATGCAATCTTGAGTTCATTGTCCTGATGTCGTCATTCTTTTCAATATTTCTCTGAAGATATTCTAGATTGGAACTTCCAGGGTGGATTTATCCATTACCCCCATTAATCTAGTTCGAGCTTTGCATCAGCCGAATTCTAAATTGATTATTCCGACTTCCTCCCCTTGACTCGCACGATTCTCCTAATCTCGTACTATGTTGAGGCAAAGGAAAGACTGATGAAATGAAAGGTGGAGGAGGGAGTGGTGGTGTAACATGCTTGAGGTTACTTCCTCCTAATGGTCCTGCCAAATTGTTTCAATTCGTCTCTCCTAGAGGAGTTGAGTTTGGATTTTTCGCGGGGTTCGATCCTGGTGCGATCCCCCCCCCCCCCACCCCAGTCATCATACTCATCATAGTGGTTCCCTCAGGAGGAATTACTCCGGAAGAATCCATCATGGGATTCTTACTATTCTGTCCTCTTTCATTACAGTGAAATGCAACTCAGTCACAGTTTGGGATAAAGCAATGTGGTCCGAGGATACCTGGTTTATTTTATCAGTGACTATGGTGATAGCCCCATCCAGCTTTTGCTTGAAGTTTCTGGTTATTGTTTATTGTCTTTTAAGGACCTTGTTGATTGATTCTTGGAAGGATGATTCTGCTACCCCGTCCATCTCGATCTCATGGAGCTGGTGTTAGACTCACCTTATCCCCATTAACGGCACCAAATTGTTGGTGTGAAATATTCAACAAACAAATACTTAGACGAGAGAACTGATTTAGGGATCAGGTTTGTCTTTGAATGACAAGAAATCAAGTAAAGAACAGATAAAATAACGAATAACGAAATATGTAATGGATTGCTATATAAAGATTCGAGTCCGGGATCAATATAACAATTGCTAATAATACAAAGAAATTGAGCTCGGAACGAAGAAAAAGATTAAAAAAATTGTGTAGAAAATAAGTAAATTTTTGTGCGTATTCAGATGTGTCCCTCTTTCTCATTTTTCTCACTCTTTTATACTCATTCTTTCCTCATTACTCCTCATTATTTTGTATTAATTTTGTAATAAATCCCTTTGACGACCATTTTTTTGTTGTTGAAGTGAATGTAGATACAACATTAGGAATAGATTATTTGCCTAGTGAGTGTTGATTGAGCCTTCAACGAGTGACAAACCAGAGAATGAGGCCATTCTCATACTGGTGATTTCCTGATGTGCGAATCGATGATAAGCAGTTTTTAACGTTCTTGTCTCTGAGTCGGATGAGATGTGTAGGAGAGTTTGGGCGTTCTCAATGGCGTCTCTTTTTTGCTCTCTCCATATGCTATGGATAGTTGATTGGAATGCATATCGAATGAGGAAAAGTGGTGTTGAAGCTTGTTTGGAGTTGGATATGATCGAGATGATGCTATCCCAGTCTGTTATTAAGCGGCCATTGAATATCCCGTCTGCAAGTGCTGTCCAAACCTCCTTAGAATACCTATAAGAGAAGAATAAGTGGTCTCTTGTCTCCCTCCAATCTTGACATAGCACGTAATTAATACTAGAATCTAAGTTCCATTGAGACATTTGATCCCTAGTTGAGAGACGATTATGAAGGGCTAGCCACGTAAATAATGAGTATTTGGGAGTGGTGTAAGAAAACCAAATTCCCTCATACCAATAAACATGTGGTTTTTCACTTCGAATTTAGTGTCAAGTCTCATGAGATAAAAAAATCTCGAT
The DNA here is from genome assembly GCA_900406555.1 of Pseudoturritis turrita. Taxonomy (NCBI): domain Eukaryota; kingdom Viridiplantae; phylum Streptophyta; class Magnoliopsida; order Brassicales; family Brassicaceae; genus Pseudoturritis; species Pseudoturritis turrita. The sequence continues at coordinate 170,879 of OVBL01000294.1, read as the reverse complement.
TTGAACTTGTTATTTCTTCCCCGCCAAAGCGTTTTATCTTGGTTATTATTTTTATTGCGATTTAAACTTGAGGTTATTGTTTTATTGACTTCGACCGTTTTTCTTTCGTTACATTATTCTTTACGTTTGAATTACTATCTTGGGCTTTTCCTAATTTTCATTTTCTTTAAAATTTAAAAGGCCCAACACTAACAAACCTATATCTAATAAATAATTGGTTATGTACAATTAATTTAACCAGTGATGTTGAACTCGGTCTAGACAATTCGATATTTTAAAAAAGAAAAGGAGTTCGGAGATTCTAGTTGTATTGAACTCATATCGGAAATACAAGATTGGGGGGGGGGGGGGGGAGGGGGATAAAACAGATCGGATTACGAGTGATTAAGCTACTTATGAGATCGGCAAGAGAGGTCGGATGATTGACGCGCCGAACTGATTGTACTGAGATCGGTTGTGTTTCTGGACTGTGGAGATCGGTAAAAACAATATCTTTTCCTGGTCGGTCGAGTTCTCACTTATGAGTTAGAGACCTAAAAGTTATGTTTTGGATCCTTTATGCTCTCAGGAGAAGAGATCTCTGGTGATCCATAAGGTTTGGTCCCTATTTATAGGTAAATGTCGGTGGGTGACTATAGCTTAGAACGAACTATAGTTACCCATATCAATTACTCCTAAGATTAGGATCCTATCCTTTCTGAGTTGGGCTTTTGAGCAGATGAGCCGGCTTTCTTGTCGGACTTTCTAGATGGGCTGAGATGGTTTATGGGCCGAGCCCACTTACCTTGGTGGGGTGAAACCCATATCCAACAGTAAACCCACCCCCCCCAAAGACGTCGAATCAAGGTGGGCCGAGTTCGTCGTTCGTCATGTGCCATGTCCAGAATTGTCTTGAGCTCAATTTTTGATGACTTCTCATTGCTTCAGAGGGCGTTGCGTGGGTTACGAGGTGCGACTCTTCGGCTTCCGCTCTGAGTCTATATATTTTGCTCGCTCCTTTTACTTTCTCCACTTTTCCCATTCTCTCTAATTTTCGCAGGTAGTTCTCTCTCTCCTTTCGCTTAATTTGCCGTTTCATCTCCTTCGTTATGCCTCCGTATCTTTTTCAAGTTTCGATCAATCTTATTCGAAGCATTTGAAGTTCTCGGTGCATCTTCATTGCGTCCACCGATCTCTCATGGATTCTCAGGCCGTCAACTCTTCTGCTTCTTCCACTCGTGACTGTTCTTTCACATCTGTTTTTTCTATTCGGGACAAACCAAAATCTTCTAGCTCATCCACATCAAGCTATTTTATCGAACTACAACATCTTCTTCGGCTGACTCTCCAAGGTGATGCTGTCGCAGGTTCTTCCCGGACTCCCGTCGTGACCCCCAACTTGATGATCGGGAAGTGTCGGATGCTCATTCTCCAGTCGAGGACTTAGATGGCCGGGAAGGTATCTCTCAATCTGGCCTGATCGATGAGGAGGATCTGAGTTTTGTTAAGGAGGAATTGAACCCGGAACCCTCCTACCGATCTGAGACTCTTGACGATCTAGAGGAAGACATAGGACCTGGTCTAGATCGTCGCATCGTTTTGCTGCGGAACGATGATACTCCCACAAAGTCGACATGGATTTCCGTGGATATGATGACGGAGAGTCGGGGCCTTAATAATGACGTAACATTCCTTATTCCAACCTCTGATCAGTGCCCTTGGTCTCCGCCGGAGGGCTTCCTATGCCTTTACGAGTCTTTCTTCACTGCCTCCGGTCTGTGGTTTCCTCTTCCTCCACTACTGGTAGACTACGATCAATATCAGAAGATTGCAATCTCTCAACTGACTTACGCCGCCATTCGCAACTTCATGTCCGTCCTGACTTTGTCCGCTGAGGTCGGTCTCGACGTCGATCGCCATTTCTTCGAGGAGATGTCATCCTTTAAACGGTGCAAAGATGGTTCAGGACGCTTCTACGTTTCTATGAAGTCCAATTACAACTCGCTGTTCGACACACTAAGCAAAGTGTCGGACTGGGAGATGTGCTACTTCTTCATCAAGATTGATGAGAAGTCGGTTTACAGCCCGTCTATGAAATTCCAGGCTGGGTGAAATGTTAATATTGGTAGGGCATTAGCCCTTTTGTGTTTATGTTACCGAGCTCCGGGATGACTCCTGATTTTCTTTCTGCTTTGTTTTAGCACCTCATCATTTTGTCAAGCCCCTTCCACAGAGGTTTTTTTATTTTATCAAAGAGTTACGGGAGCTAGGACAGCAGTGGTGGCCAGATCTTTTAGACGAACGAATTTGAAGGAGTCTTGCGCGGATCAAAACAGGTCGGTTTGCCCTACCCTTTGCTTTTAATTGAGACCAATCCTAAGAAGAACAAAAGGCCTTGGACACGTAATGGATCTTGAAGTACTATTTCTGCACCCGACTATGCTTTATCTGATCCTACCTGGTTTCATTTTCAAGTTGTTACGATCTTGAGCTTCCTCCATTTAGAGAGAGGCCGCCACGAGAACCAAAACAAAAGAAAACAAGAAAACTGTGGGAGTCGAAACTCGCACAACTAAATTTTGTAAGGAAAATTTACAGATTCGAAAAATTTCTATGAAAAGAAACACAAGAACAAATATCCAAAGATTGTGTTTTTATTCAAACTGTTTAGAAAGCTGTTGCAGAGAAAATCACAAGTGTTTGCTAGGTCAAATTGCGGATCCCTTTCTCAAAGGATGTACATGAGTTTATATACAAGTCTTAGGTCGGTTAGGGCTATTCCTAAAATGATAAGGAAAACTTTCTTATTATTCGGGATTTCCTTTCTTTCCTGTTTTGTCTAAGTCGGTTCGGGTGTGGCTTCTTACTTTGACTTGCTAATTCGGCCCACCAAACTCTTGTTGCTCGTTGCCTCGGCCCAACAAGATGTTGGGCATGCTACTTGGCTAGATCACCAGAGGTTCGGCTTGTCACCTCTTCGTCTTGTCTGGATCTTTATCTATTTATCTTATCACCTGTTTCGATTGACGCCAATATTTCGGATCGTCGCCAACATTTTGACTCGACGCCAACATTTTGGCTCGTCGCCAACACTTTGGGCTCGTCGCCAACCCTTTGGCTCGTCGCCAACACTTTGGCTCGTCGCCAACACTTTGGCTCGTCGCCAACAATTTGGCTCGTCGCCACCACTTTGGCTCGTCGCCAACACTTTGGCTCGTCGCCAACACTTTGGCTCGTCGCCAACACTTTGGCTCGTCGCCAACAGTTTGGCTCGTCGCAAACACTTTGGCTCGTCGCAAATCAGTTTGGCTCGTCGCAAATCAGTTTGGCTCGTCGCAAATCAGTTTGGCTCGTCGCAAATCAGTTTGGCTCGTCGCCGATATTTTGGCTCGTCGCCGATATTTTGGCTCGTCGCCGACACTTTGGCTCATCGCCAATCATTTTGGCTTGTCGCCAACATTTTGGCTCGTCGCCAACACTTTGGCTCATCGCCGACATTTTGGCTTCTCGCCAACATTTTGCTTTGTCGCCGGCGTTTTGGCTCGTAGCCAATATTTTGGCTCGTCGCCAATCATTTTGGCTTGTCGCCAACATTTTGGCTCGTCGCCAACACTTTGGCTCGTCGCCGGCATTTTGGTTCATCGCCGGTGTTTTGACTCGTCGTCTGCCACCGAAGCTGGTTCGGCCCATCTACTCTCCTGCTGGGTTCAGCGGTCAATCTCGATGGGTGGAAATTGACCCCAACTGTTTGCCCCCCAGCTCGTCAGAGTCAGTGATGATGATGACGAGGTGAAAGTTGGTCATCTCCGAGATTGACATCTGAGACTTCTCTTATGTTGCCGAACCACTTTGGTGGAAATTTTCGTCAAACAATTTTGTCTTGCCGTACTGCCGAGGTTAGACATTATTGCCGAGGCATTTGTTACCAAGCCACACTGCCATATCATGTTGCCGAGATGTTACAGTGAGGATGTGGTCGACCAGTTTTGGCTCGTCATATCAATGAGTAGTTCAGGCTACCATGCTGCCGAGCCATCTTTGGTTCGGCATTATTGCCAAATTGTCTTGGCAGCCGACGTTACCATGTTGTCTGGGTTGTCTGACTACCGAGCCATCTTTGTACTACCGAACCATTGCGACATGCTGCCGAGCCATCCTGCTGAGCTTGGTCTCTTTTTGGCTCGGCGACAATACTGGCTCGATGACCAAATATTTTCCTTATCACGAACCATAACTTTATTGGGAACTGCAAACATTTTTGTTGGTTCCCGAGGTCGCGTGGTATCACGCGCTGTGCTTTTAAACGTCTATATATTCAGATTCTTGCCCCACTCCTCATAACTCATTTCTCCAAATTTCCGTAAAGACAGGTAGCTCTCTTCTCTCTCTTCTTTTCTCTCTTTTTATGTTTAAGTTTTGGCTAGGTTTTTGTTGATTTCTTCTCTTCCGCTGCCGAATCTTTGAGTTTTCTGACCTAACTGCAAACGTGGCTCGGCGGTTCCTTAATTTATTCGATCCATCTTCGAATTCCTCCGGCGACTCCTTGCATTTTTAAATCCATCTTCATACACCTGCGGTGAGTTAACGAATTTTCCGATCCATCGTTATTCGGATCACGGTGTTGCCCAGATCTTTTGTGTCTCCGAGCCAAGATTTCTTCAATTTTTTTCTAAGTATCTGGTGTGTTTCCGAGCCAAGATCTTTGATGTCGCATACCGCCGAGCTGGAAGATTCTGTTGGTTTGGCAAACTCTGCTTCACTGTTTGGTTGTAAGATGGTGCTATCTCCTCAGGTTAGCAAACCAGTCAAGCCTGGTTCTCCGCTGGGTCGGCTACAGATTGATATCCCATCTTTGGTTGATGATGCCGAGGCAAGTTTGATACAGAAAGCCCTTGACGAAATCAAAGCCGAACCAACAGAGTATAGTCTTGACGAAGCCAAAAAAGTGCGGTTGGAGAGACTGTTTACGAGCCACCAAGCTAGCACATCGACGAGGCAAAAACCTAGGAGGAAAGCTCCTAAGAAACGAGCCGACCCACCTGGTTCGTCTTTGTGCACCGCTGAATCCTTGGAAGCATTGAGGCATCGATTCAACATTTCGGAAGACGTTGATTTGATTGTTCCTGCTTCAACAGACCGAGCCAAGGCTCCGCCGCTTAGGCATTTTACTCTCTATGAGAATTTATTTTACCAAAGTCTGCTGTGGTTTCCAATTCCTGGATTGATCATCCATTTTTTGTCCAAGCATGGATTAGGGCCAAGCTAAATTCCTCCTAGGGGGATGCGTCACTTGGTGGGAATTTTGGTTCGGAGCTACGAATGTGACGTGACTGTTCGCGTTTCCCATCTTCGACAGTTCCTTGAATTTTGGAAGATTAAAAACTCCAAAGCCTACTATGTTTCTAATAAGAAGCATAGAAAGATAATTGAAGGCTTCCGCAGCAAAGACAACGACTAGGGGAGCTACTTTTTCTTCGTTCCTATTAATGACACCATGGTAGAAGCCGTAGACTTTTCAGGAGATCTATCGGGTGTTTATTTTGTAGCAAGCTGACCATATCTTTCATTTCTTTGTTTTTGCAGTGCGGCAGATTCTCACAGATTTTCCAGAGGATACGCTTACACTCCGGAACATGCTTGCTGCGGGAAAGTGCCATTGGGAAAATCATTTTTCCCTAAATAGAGTCGAGAAAGCCCGAACCATCTTTGCCGGTGTTGAAGTATCTGACAACTCGGAATCTGAATCTCCATCTCAAAATTTTCAAGAAAAAGCTATGGGGAAGAGACCGACGATCCGTGATAAACAAGCTTTGAAGGAGACGGCAAAAGAAACTACTAGCCGAGCCGCTGATGGGGTTGAAAAAATCACCGAGCCAAACCCTGCGGTGATTGGCCAGATTGACGCCGGGACAGAGCAAACAACTCTTTCCGAGCCTCCAATTCTCGATGCCGAGGCTAGGGAAGTGGTTTCAGCTCTTATTTCGATTGCCAGACCTTCTAATTCGGCAATATCTCAACACAACGAGGGCAAGAAGCTGACTCCCAGTAAGCGTTCCACCTTTGAAGCTGACAAGGAAAAAGCCAAGGAAAAACGAGAGAAGAGAAAACGCCAAAATCCTGCCGATCCTGATTCTACCGAGCCAGCGCTAATGTCGTTTAGGCATAAAGGATCCGAGCCAATCTGTAATGATGAGGCAGCCTCGGCAACTCTCTTCTCAAAGGTTCGCTGCTCGAGAGATAGGCTGCCGCCTCTTGATATGCTGTCCCATGGTGATCTCTACACAGATATGTCGCTCCGAGGCACAAAGGTATGTTTGGAGATTGCATATTTTGTTGAAATAAAAAGACTAAGTACTAATAATATTTCTCCATTCGATCAGTTCGTTGCATCCATCAACATGATTGTTGTCGCCTTTGAGCAAGATGTGCGAAAGGACAGGCGCCGGATCGAAGATGCCCGAAAGGATGCATCCTTCTTCAGGAGTAAGGTCGCCGAGCTGGAGAGTAAACACCCTGGCGAGCTGGCAACTGCTTCAGCTTGAATTGAAGCTCTTTAGAAAGAAAAATCGTTCCTTAAAGATGAGTGGAACAAGGTTGGTGACTTAGATATGAGGTTGGATCGCTCATAGCTGCCGAAATTGATTCTTTGAAAAGGCAGCTTGCTGCCGCTCACGCCTTGTACGAATCAAATGTGAAAAAATCTCAGAAGGCGGCAAGGCGAAAGATGCCTGAAAAGTTTCAGGGCCGGCTTGCTAAGATCGAAAAGAGCATCGACGAGCTAAAGGTGGCGAAAGAGAAAGAACTCGATCAAGCCCAGGTTGACAGCAACTTGCAGTTACTCGAGATTCTACAGAAAGATGATGTGCCTGCTCTGGACTCCGAGGTGACGAAGTTGGCAGGATGGAGAGTTGACTTGGCTGATGCGAACGAGGAGTTTAAAAGGATCGAGACCGAGCTAAAGAAAGATCTGACACTTTCGCCGGCTTCCTCTGAGTCTGTGGACACTCTCCTTGGGAATGAACCAACGGAGAATGCAGCGGCAAAAACCGGAGTTACAGACTTCGCAGGCTCAAATGTCGGCACACCTGGAGTCGCCAATCTTACCAATGAAACGATTTCCGAGCTGGATCCTCCCAAATGATCTTTCTATTAATGTTTCTTTGATTCGAACCTTTTCTTTGGTATTTTGAACACAAGTGCATGGACGGCTTTATCCACTTAGTTTCTTTTCTCTGTTATGGCTTTAAGTTTTGTAATGGTGGCCGTCTATTGGCGCGACACCTTTCATCCTTGTTTGATTATTTGCATACTTATGTTCTCGTTTGCGTATTTGTTTTATCGCTTGTTGTGATATGTTGCGGACCATCATATGGTTACCGGGTCTCAAGCGCTTCATTTGTCTGTTTTAGGATATGCGGTATTCCGACCTACATTCCTGTTTTTTAACGATGAAACATGTTTAGAATCTCATACTAACTAGTGGGTTTAGTATTATGCTTCAGAGATGTTTAGGACCAGTGTACCAAGAGGTGTTTACTGGATTTAAGAGTCTATTTCGAGTTTTAAGACTTGGGAGTTTTTGAGTTACGGGTCCCTCTCGAAGGTAAACTTGTAAGAATATCATTCAGGATATACCTTTTGGATATTAGACTAGGATATACCTAGTCATAATTTATATAACGCGCTTTTATACCCATAAGAGGGTGTTGTAGAACCTTATTCCTTACAGAAATAATGGTTAAATCCATAAAGGATGCGGTAGTTCGTCTGTTATGGCCAGCAACAGACGAGATAATAGAATATCCGTGAAGGATGTAAAGTTGTGATTTGCGTAGGTCAGGTGACACGGGTTCGTGTTTGAAATCGTTGTCTTTGAGAAGTGTAATGCAAAAGATCCCGTTTTCGAGACATGGGAGTATACATGTATTCGTATCCACTCCCTCCTCCTTAAAAAAGGAGGGGGACAGCTGAACCCGTCTGAAGACGAGTTACCTACGTACCCTTTGCAGGGATCAAGCCGTCCCGTAGTTTATGTGATATGTCTTAGTGATAGTACTTCTTTAGGTGCATTGCGTTCCAAGACCTCGGTATCGGAACGTCAGACATGTTAGCGAGCTCGTACACTTCTGGTCGGACTGTCTTGGTGATTTTGTAAGGCCCTTCCCAGTTTGCTCCTAGCTTGCCAGCATTTATTTCGGCTATGTTCTGAAAAACTTTTCGGAGAACCAAATCGCCTTCTTTGAATTTGCGACTCCTGACATTGGAGTTATAATATTTAGCCATCACCTGCTGGTAGTTTTGAATCCGGATCAATGCTTGGTCTCGTCGTTTGTTTATTAAGTCCAGTTCTTCGAGTAACATGAGATGATTCAGTCCCTCCTTCCCTGAAAGAAGTCTGTGGTGGACTCTGGAAAATTCCACTTCGGGTGGAATGACGCATTCTGCACCGTAGACAAGGGCAAAAGGTATTTCTCCGGTGGCTCATCACGGAGTCGTCCGGTGTGACCATAATACTCCTTTGAGTTCATCCGTCCAGCGTCCTTTTTTGCATAAAGGCATTTTTCAGGCCATCAAGGATAGTCTTGTTTGCTGCTTCAGCTTGTCCGTTCCCTTGTGGATAGCGTGGCGTAGACTTGCTGAGCTGTATCTTCTATTTTTTGCAGAAAACTTCAAATCTTGTAGAGATAAACTGTAAGCCGTTATCGGTGACGATTTCGTATGGAACTCCATTTCGGCATAAAATATTTTTTCAAACGAAATGCTCGACTTGGGCGTCCTTTATGTTGGCGTAAGAATCTGCCTCGACCCATTTGGAGAAGTAATCCGTCAAGACTAGCAGAAATCTCTTTTGCTTAGATCTATGTAGAGGTCCGACAATATCCATTGACCAGCGCATGAAAGGGTAGGGTGCCGAGATTGATGACAGCAATTCGGTTGGTTTGTGAATCATCGGGGCATGTCGTTGGCAGTTTTCGCACTTAGCAGAGAACTTCTCGCATTCCTTCACCATAGTCGGCCAGTAGTAGCCGTGACGCTTGATCTTGATCGCCAAAGCTCTCCCGCCGGAGTGGTTGTCGCATGATCCGCTGTGGACTTCTTCCATGATTTTTCTAGTTTCGACGCCTTCGACACAGGTCATCAGGGGTCCTGAGAATCTCCACTTGAAGACGTTTCCATCTAATATAATATATCGAGCAGCTTGAACTCTGAGTTTTCGGGCAGCCCATTTATCTGATGGTACCTCGCCGTCCATGATATATATACGCGGATTGCTCCCATCCATTCTTTGTCGCATCCGTAAACAATTTCTGTTGGTTGTGGATCTTCCTCCATCTCGACTGCTTCGTCTTCGGCTGGAGGATCTATTTTAGGCTCTTTCTCTACCTCGATTGTTTTGTTTTCAGCCGAGGGCCACCTGTTTTGGTCTTCTTCCATAGTGGTGGTGTCAGTGCCGCCTTCTTTCTCAAAAATATTCTCGGATGTATCTTTGGCTTGACTGGATGTCTGGGAGTGGGTAACCACGTTCACGGCGTCAGAGAGGTTGATGTTTGGGTGTTTGATGAATTCTACTGGGATTATCCTTTTCAGGTCTGGGTCAGAGGTTGATGCGAGTGCTGTTAGCACGTCTGCCGAAGTAGTTTCCCCACGCGGTATCCATGTCAACGTGAATTCTTTGAAATGTGCAGCTAGTTCCTTGATGATTTTCAGATAAGCTTCCATTCGATCCTCTCTGGCTGTGTATTCGTTGCTGACTTGGTTGACCACCAGCTGCGAATCACAGTAAGCATGGATATGCAAAACCTTGAGTCCGCGAGCGAGTCTCATTCCTGCGATTAAGGCTTCGTACTCTGCCTCGTTGTTGGATGCGTGAAAACCCAAGCGGAATGATTTTTCGAGGATTTTGCCTATTGGAGAGGTTAAAAGTATTCCTATTGATGATGATCCATCTGCGTGGAGCTTCCATACTAGGCTTGGAGCTGATTCTTCTATTTCTTCTTCTGGGAGTTCTATCAGGAAATTTGCAAGGACTTAAGATTTTGCTCAGGTTCGGCTTCGGTACTCGATGTCATATTCGCTCAGCTCTATTGCCCACTTTGCCAACCTTCCAGACTGGCTAGGACTATGGAGGATGGATCGCATTGGGAAAGTAGTCAAAACCACAATCAAATGTGACTGGAAGTATGGTCTCAGCTTCCGTCCGGATATTATTACAGACAATGCCAGCTTCTCCATCTGCGGATATCGGGTTTCAGCGTCGGTGAGAGTTTTGATGACGTAGAAAATAGGTTTCTGCTCGCTGCGCTCTTCTCGGATGGGTACTCCACTTACTGATGTTGCGAAAACGGCCGTGTAAAGGAATAGTGGTTCGCCTTCCACTGGTTTCATTAGTACCGGAGGACTGGCTAGGTATTCTTTCAGTTGTTGAAATACATGTTCGCATTTTTCTGTCCATTCGAATTTCTTGTTGCCATGCAGTGTATCGTAGAAAGGCAAACACTTATCGGTTGATCGAGAGATAAACCGATTCAGTGCGGCGACCTGTCCTGTCAACCTCTGGACTTCGCGCTTTGTTTTCGGTGATGCCATTTGTATGAGAGGGTTGATCTGCTTCGGGTTGGCTTCAATTCTACGGTGAGTGACTAGGTATCTGAGGAACTCTCCGGACGTCACCGCAAATCTGCACTGGATCGGGTTGAGCTTCATGTTATGCAGGTTCAGTTGCTTGAAACTCTCTTCTAAATGAGCTACGTGATCTTTTTCTTCCAAAGACTTCATCAGCATGTCGTCTATATAAACTTTCATCATCTTCCCGAGTTGGTCGGCGAACATTCTGTTCACCAATCGCTGGTAAGTTGCTCCGGCGTTTTTGAGGCCGAATGGCATCACTTTGTAACAGTATATTATGCGGTCCGTGAGGAACGCTGTCTTCTCTTGATCATCTGGATTCATTAGGATCTGGTTGTATCCGGAAAAAGCATCCATAAACGAAAGAAGTTTGTTGCCCGATTTGGCTTCTACCAATCAATCAATTTGTGCAAGCGGGAAGTTATCCTTTGGGCAGGCCTTGTTCAGGTCGGTGAAATCCACGCACACACGCCACTTTTCATTCTTCTTCTTTACCACTACAGGATTAGCGAGACAGTCCGGGTACTTCGCTTCGACTATTGATCCGACGCGTAGTAATCTTTACACCTTGTCATTCACCGCTTGTGCTCTTTCTGGCCCAAGTTTTCTTCTTTTCTATTTTCTTGGTTTGAAGGTCGGGTCCACGTTTACCTCGTGGTATGTCACATCGATGCTGATGCAGGGCATGTCTTCTGCTGCCCATGCGAAAGTGTTTATATTTTTTTTGAGGAAAGAAATCAGCTGTCCCCTTATTGGGTCCTTCAGCTTGGCCCCTATTTCGACGCAACACTCTGGGTGATTGCCGTCAGTGTTCACTGAAATAACGGGGTCGCAAGTGGGTTTGCTCTTCCTCTCACGATCCTCCGTGATCTGTAATTGCTATACGAGTTTTGCCAACTCCATCTCTGGTTCCCTGTCAGTCTTCATCTTCTTTCGCTTGGCTATGGTGTTTGGCTCCGTGATGGGATTCCTGAGTTTGTGCTCGGCTAGGAAACAAATGCGGGACTCTTTCTAGTTCCCCCAAATTGTTTTGACTCCTCTGGGGGTCATAAATTTAATGCAGAGGTGGTAGTTGACGGTACGGCTCACATGGACTTTATCCAGGGGGTGCCCATAATCATGTTGTAGATCACGGGATGGTCTGTAACCGAAAACTCCACTATCTTGGTTACTTCTGCAGCGCGGACGGGAAGCTTGATTGTTCCAAGGTCATGGTTGTTTCTCCTGAGAATCCGGTTAAAGGCTTTGGAGTGGCCGTGATTTTGGATAGGTCGATGTTCATGCTTCTAAGAGTTTCCCAGAAGATTATGTCTACAGAGCTTCCCATATCTATCAGAACTCGGGCGACATCGCAATCGTCCACGATCAATTCTATCACGAGGGGGTCAAACGAGATTACATCATTGGGAAGTTTGGAAGACGCTGACCAGTTGACGCTGGTATCGACTCTCCGCTAGAATACTTTGATTGAAGACACCGTATCTGAACAGTATTGTGATCCTCCCATTATCATGTTTATTCTTCTCCAAGAGCCTGACTGTGTCGCCTCGTCGTCTCGCCGTCCTCGCTTGGGGGGATCATCGTTTTGATTTTCCTGGTTAGGCTGATCTTTCTCGTTCTCGCTCAAAATCCTTCAGGCTGACAGCTTTGGCTCGTCGCCAACACTTTGGCTCGTCGCCAACACTTTGGCTCGTCGCCAACACTTTGGCTCGTCGCCAACACTTTGGCTCGTCGCCAATACTTTGGCCCGTCGCCAACACTTTGCCTCGTCGCCAACACTTTGGCTCCTTGCCAACACTTTGGCGAGTCGCCGGCATTTTGGCTCAACCCCAACACTTTGCCTTGTCGCCGGTGTTTTGGCTCGTCGCCAACATTTTGGCTCGTCGCCAATCATTTTGGCTCGTCGCCATATTTTGGCTCGTCGCCAATACTTTGGCTCGTCGCCGGCATTTTGGCTCGTCGCCAACACTTTGGCTCGTCGCCGGCATTTTGGCTCGTCGCCAACAATTTTCTTTGTCGCCGGTGTTTTGGCTTCTCCCCAACATTTTGCTTTGTCGCTGGAGTTTTGACTCGTCGCCAACATTTTGGCTCGTCGCCAATCATTTTAGCTTGTCGCCAACATTTTGGCTCGTCGCCAACACTTTGGCTCGTCGCCAACATTTTGGCTCATCGCCAACACTTTGGCTCGTCGCCGGTATTTTGGTTCGTCGCCGGTATTTTGGTTCGTCGCCGGCATTTTGACTCGTCGTCTGCCACCAAAGCTGGTTCGGCCCATCTACTCTCCTGCTGGGTTCAACGGTCAATCTTGATGGGGTGGAAATTGACCCCAACAGAAACCGAGGCAACCTTCGCAGAAGAAAATGGGTAAGCCAACACTTAAGACCCCGTGCTATGCCGATCAGCTGGCGACTTCTCAGAGTGGTTTAACTCGGAAGGAATCCGAGGAGAACAAAACGGCTCATGTGCCCCTTCTGACCCTCTGGTCAACACCGAGAGAGCCTTTGCGGTCGTTTCGACGTCCAAGGATCATAGGACGTCCAGGGAGAAGTCGGATAAGCGGTCCGGAGAAAGATCGGTGGGTTCGTCCATACCTTTGGCTGCAGAAGGTGGGTCCGAGGCCAGGAGTGGTCATGTGCGTCCCCTTATTCGTAAGAATAGCTCGGTCATTCCGTCCGAAGAGAAGAGGGCGAGAGAAGGAGACATAGTCTATGCTTCAGGTTCGAAAAGAACGAGGCTGCAAGGCGATACCCCAGTTCCTATCCCAGACAATGAGACCGTTGCTGTTGATGGCAAGCAGGGGATAACACCACCTGCCAAGCTTAGAAATCGGTTTGAATTCCAAGTTCAGTATAAAAATCAGGACGTCCACATCTCTCAAGACCCCCTTTCCTGTGATGACTATGTTAGTAAGATAAAGAGAAATGCTCGTGACCTTCCCGCGCTGGACACTCTGGAGGAGTTCGAAGCTTATAAAGATTGGGCTCAAGCTTCTGTGAATGTGAGTACGGTTCTTCGTTCTGATTTTGGGTATGATTTTTCGTGATGTTGACACTTTGCTTTGCATTCAGATGATGACCACGTCAAATTACTTAGTTGCGATGTACGATCACAAGCTAAAAAAGGCTCGCAAGGAGCTTGACGAGGCATCCTCTTCGGAGGTCAGTTTGGCCTAGGAGAGGGAGACAGTTGACCATCTTACGAAGAAGTGCGAGGCTTTACGGCAGGAGAGAGCGCAACATCTGGAGGAGTTATCTTGGTTAGAAGACAACATTGCCCAGGCTGTAGGCGAGAAGGCGTCGTTGGAAACGAAAAAAGTGACTCAGATGGTGCGGTTGCGAAAGTCGAGGACTGATTGGGTGCGTCAAGAACGGAAGTTTGTAATGGATGGCCTGATTGCTAAGGCATCAGATCGGTTCAAGAGGTTGCTTCAACATATTAACGATCTCAAGAAGACGCATGATGTGGGGCTCTGGATAAGTCAGATCAAGGGTACCATTTAGAGCCTTACCATTATGTTGGGCAAGAAGGACGTGTTAGTTCTTCCTGAGGATTTTGAGCAGCTTGAAAAGGATCTGGCTGATTGGGAGGCTAAGTTCGATTTGTTGGACCTTCTCGATGTCACAGATGCTGACTTTCGCCTTTCTCTGCTCACTGAACGTCCTCGGGTGGTCGCAATATCTGATCAAAATGTCGTGGTTGAACCTGCTCTGGGGTGAGAGAGTTCGGCTCGAACCTTGGTGCGGTTACCTCATCTAACGCCTTAATTTTATGGACTTCTCCTGGTTCTTTGCAAGGAAACCAAGGCCTTTCTGTTACAGTGCTAGGCAATCCGGATGAGGTTACGGCTGAAGATGCGCGTGATTCTTCTCAAGCCGAGAAAAGTGGTCTTCCCGCTTCTCAATAAGCCGTATGTGGCCTTGAGATTTTATTTTGTTGTTGTTTTTTAATCGGGTCGTATGTGGCCTTCAATTCTGGTCTTTGTATAAACTTTTTTTTTTTTTGAGCTCGGGTGAACTCCTACCTTGCCTCTGTTTAAGACTTGGATAGTTTCTTTTGTAAATTACTTGCTCTTTTCAATGGTATATTCCTTCGATACTGCTTTACCTTGTGGGGTGATTTTCCACAATTCGACCGCTAGCTTGGTTTGAATATGCGAATATGGAATTCGCATTATAGGGTTTAGTGTGGGTATTTGATCTTGGTTGCTAGTATGTGAATGTAGGATCCGGTTTATTCGTTTCTCAAGTGCGAGGTTTTGAGCACGGCTTACCTTGTCTGATTCTACCTCTTTTCTAAGTGTTCGAGATGAGTTTGGTGTGTATTACTTAGGCGAGTGTTTTTTAAGAATCTGTGCGGGTCTAGACCTGGCTTACCATTTGTGATCCTAGAACGTGGCTTAAGTATGCGAGATGAGCTCGGCTAGTTTTACTTAGACATTTTTAGGATTCTCCGCGGGACTGGGCCCGGCTTTTTAGTGTCTTATAGTGGAGAGTTTATAGGCTTCCGATCAAGAGACGTGGTTTATTCCACCACTGCATTCATGAGAAATGCGATGTTTGATCGGGTACCTGGCCAGGGTATCGATGTGTTTTTAGCTCGGGGCTGTTGCGATTATATTAAAACGAGTTTTTTATATTATTATAGTTGTGCCTTCTTACGGGCTGCCTACGTACCCGTTAAATAGGGATCAAGCCATTCATAGTTCATTTACATAAGTACATTGAGCTCGTAGAGAGTTCTTTTTTTTGTGACCACGGATGATGCTCTGTGTGGTGCTCGCAGGTCGGTAATTCTGAAATGTTCAGTAGTAATACTTCTTCATGCTCATTGCATTCCAAGATCGGGGGACGACTTCACCTTCCATCGTCATTAGCATGTATACTCCGGGTTTGACGACCTCTGTGACCTGATAGGGGCCTTCCCAGTTCGCGTCGAGCTTCATAGTTCGCGCCGAGCTTCCCAGCTTTCTATTCTGCAGTGTTCTCATAGAATTTTCTAAGGACGAGATCGCGTACTTCGAAGCGTCGGTTCCGGACTCTTTTATTGTAGTACCGAGCGGCCGACTCTTGATAGTTTTGGATGCGGAGCAGCACTTGGTTACGTTCTTCTTCGAGTGTATCTAGATTTTTGCGCAGCATTTGATCGTTCAGTTCGGTATCCTGGGTCATCATGGTGCGACGGAGGCTACCGACATTAACCTCAGCTCGGGCCATAGCTTCGAGATCGTAAGCTAGAGAGAAAGGTTTTCGGCCAGTCGCTTGTCGTGCGGTAGTCCGATAAGACCAGAGCACGCCATCTAATTCGTCAGCTCATGCGCCTTTCTTCCGCCTGTCTGTTGGCCTGAGGATACCTTGGTGTGGACTTGTTCAACCTTATCTTCCACTTGGCGCATAATTCTAAAAAAATATCCGAGATGAACTGGGATCCATTGTCAGTGATGATTTCATAAGGTAGTCCGTGACGACAGATGATAAACTTCCAAACAAAATTTTGCACGTCCTTTGCTTGTATCTTGGCGTATGATTCGGCATCCACCCACTTGGTTAAGTAGTCGATTACGACCAGGATGAATCGACATTGTCGTGATTGTGGGAAAGGTTCGATAATGTCCATCGCCCAATGCATGAACGGATATGGCGCAGTTGCGGTTGATAGTGGTTCAGTCGGAGTTAGGATCATCGGACCATGCCTTTGGAGTTTTTGCAGCTTTTAGCGTACTGGATGCAATCCTTTATCATTGTGGGCCAGTAAAATCCGAGCTTCTTAATCTTCATGGCCAGGGCTCGACCTCTAGAATGGTTTCCTCCAGCGCCTTTGTTTCGTCGCCCGCAAGGCAGTTAAGCAAGACTCCTGGCGCGCTCCATCTAAAGAGGCCGTCCTTGATGAAAGTGTAGTACGCACTGTGAGATTTTAGACGATGTGTTGCCCATTTGTCGCTTGGCAGATATCTGTCCGCGATATACATTCGTATATCATCTTTCCAGTCTGTTGTTGCGGGATGGTGTTCTGGTTTGTTATTGAGGGGTCTGTTCTGCTTGGGGTTGTCTTGATCATCATCGTCGAACTCGGTGATGTGGCACACGCCTCAGGGTAGTTCGATACTGGGACTTGCGATGGTTTTGACATGTATAAATGTCGTAAAACGAAGTCAGAGGCGGAAGCCAGATCGACAAGCGCGTCGGCTACCGTGTTATCGCCATGAGGTATCTAGGTGAGTTGGAAACCTTCGAAATCTTTGGCCAGGGCCTGAACGAGCCCGAGGTACGCCACCATTCGTTCATTCTTTGTATCGTACTTCCCAATAAATTGGTTTGTGACGAGCTGCGAGTCCCAGAATGCGTGGATCCTTTTGGCGCCGATCTCTTTTACGAGTCTGAGCCCGACAATAAGGGCTTCGTATTCTGCCTCATTGTTCGAGGACTTGAATTCTAGTTGGAAAGATTGTTCTAAAATTTCTCTGGTTGGAGATTCCAGTCGGATTCCAACGCTGAAGTCGTGGCGGGATGATGAGCCATCTACTACTACTTGATGGCTTCGATTAGCTCGGGTGGGAGCTTGATGATGAAGTCGGCCAAGACCTGAGACTTGGCACTTGTCCGGTTTCTGAATTTGATATCGTATTCAGTAAGTTCGACTGCCCATTTTACCATCCTGCCGGACTGGCTTGGGCTATGCAGGATCGTCCATAGTGGTTGGGTCGTCATGATAGCGATAGAGTAGAACTGGAAGTACATGCACAATTTCCGTGCTGAAATTACAACAGCTAGGGCGAGCTTTTCCAAAACCGGATACATGGCTTCTGCGCCGTTCAGGAACTTGCTGACGCAGAAGATTGGTTTTGCTCATCGCGGTCTTCCCCGGATACAGGGCTTCTGTGCCGTTCAAGAACTTGCTGACGTAGAAGATTGGTTTTGCTCATCGCGGTCTTCCCGAACGAGGACTCCGCTAACTGCCGCATTGGAAACTGAGACATAAAGGTAGAGCGTCTCGCCTTCCTCCGGTTTTGACAAGATTGGTGGCGTGGTCAAATATTCCATCAGTTTCTTGAATGCGTCTTCACATTTTTCATCCCATTCGAACTTTCTGTTAGCACGGAGTAGTTGGTAGAATGGGAGACACTTATCTGTTGATCTTAAGATGAAACGGTTGAGGGCGGCGATTCGTCATGTTAGTGTTTGTACTTCCTTTGTGTTTTTCGGTGATGGGAGCTCGGCAATGATGGAGATCTATTTTGGGTTGGCCTCGATTCCTCGCTGTGTAACGATGTACCCTAAGAACTCGCCCGATGTGACCGCGAACGTACACTTTGCTGGATTTAGGTTCATCCCGTATTGGTTTAAGATTTCAAAACAGCTTCTCAAGTGGCCGATGTGATACTCTGCCTTGAGATATTTGACGAGCATGTCGTCAATGTATACTTCCATTGTGTCCCCGAGTTGTTCGGTGAACATCTTGTTAAATAGTCATTGATTGGTAGCTCCTGCGTTCTTGAGTCCGATTGGCATGACTTTATAGCAGTAGGTTCCTCTATCCGTAATGAATGCGATCTTCTCGCGACCATCGGGGTGCATCATAATTTGGTTATATCTTGAGAATGCGTCCATGAAGGAGAGGAGCTCATTTCCTGCAGTCGCTTCGACCAGGCGATCTATATGAGGCAAGATGGAAGCTGTCTTTTGGAAAGACCTTGTTTAGATTGGTAAAATCGACACAAACCCTCCATTTACCGTTCTTTTTTTATACGACTAACAGATTGGCCAGCCATTCGGATTGATGCCCTTTATATCGTCTATCGACCATGCAAATGTCGATACGTTCTCGTGCAGGAATTGAATCAGCTCGTTCCTGAATACTTCTTTTAGTTTGGATCTTATGCTAACGCATCTTTCCGGCTTGCTGCTATCGATGTTCACCATAGTGATGAGTTCTCGATTTGGCTCGGTGGCCGCTGGCTCATCCAGGCTGCTGATGTGTAGATTCATCCTTCGAAATCTTCGAAGCATGCATGTTCGGGGAATATTTTGATTTTCGCAGATCGTGAAGACTCCTGTCTCGGTCGGAAACTTGACGCACTGGTGGTACGTGGATGGTACCACCCTGAGTGAGTAGATCCATGGCGTCCCCATTATCATATTGTATACAGCCGGTTTATCGATGATGACAAATTTAACGAACTTAGTGATGCCTCATGTGTGTACGGCTAGTTTGATAGTCCCGATAGTCATCGTGGTCTCCCCATAGAAGCCGGTGAGCGATTTTAAGCTCGGCTTGATTTTATCATTCCCGATCTCCATCTTTTTTAGGTTACCTTGAAGATCAAGTCTACGGAGCTGCTGGTATCGATTATCACTCTGGTTACGTCACAGTCTTCTACCTTTAGTTCGTCTACCAGAGGATCGTTATGAGGCATGGAAAGGTTCTTGGTATCGTCTTCTCCGAAGATTATCGGCATTTCAATCTCGTTTCTCTCCGGGAAATTCTGACAGGTGACGGATTTCCCTTGTACTGTTTGATTGATCGAACGGAGCTATTGCCGGTTTGGAATCCTCTCATTATCATGTTGATCCTACTTTTGGAGGCCGGAGGAGTGTTCGAACTGGGTCGGTTTTCATGTAACCGCTTTGGAGGATCGGTATCGTTGCTGACCTGTCCTGTCTTGAGTCATTGCCAGCAAGTTGATGGTTGTCGGGCTGGTACTTCGCTTCGTATCTTCGGCCTGGGCCTTCGACTTTTACCTCTCCACTATGGTGTTTAGCAAGGAGATGTTCCTGCAGATGCTGGCACTGTACGGTGGAATGTCCGTACCACTTGTGATATTCGCAAAATGACTTGGCGTCCTTCATATCTTTTGAGTCGTCACTTCGGGTATACTTGTTCCAGGGTCGTTGCAGGGAGGATTGCGTATTACTGACGTAGTATGTAGCGGCCTTCTTGCCTCGGTCTTCCTTATAATCTTTTTCATAGCGTTGGCGAGGTTCATAATAGTCATCCCGGTGTTTTTTTGTGGGAGTCGGAAGTTTGGTCGGGGAATGCTTTTTTACCATAACTGCCCGGTCTTCTTCGAGCACCATGTACTGAGTTGCCTGGTGCATTGCATCTTATAGAGTTGAGGCTTCATTGATTAAGAGATCTTCCTTGAACTTAGATTTGTACCAAAGGCCGTTCCTCAGTGCGGCTAATGCGGCTTCATCGGCGACCGTAACTCGAGAAACTACCGCCTTGAATCTGTCCATGTAGGCCCAGAGTGGTTCTTTTGGTCCTTGAGATAAGGCTCAAAGATCGGCGTTTGACGCGCCTTTCTGCATATACATGGAGTAATGCTTGAGGAGCGCTTTATAAAGTTGCTAGAAGCTATCAATCAAGTTTTCTACGAGCCGTGAGAACCAGCTTAATGCGGTGCCACCCAGGTGCTCTACGAACAACTGACAGTGCCCAACATCCCGTTCTTCTGGGGAGAACTGAGCTCGTCCCATCGCGATGCTAAAATCGGCCATATGTTGCCTTGGATCTGTACCGCCCTCGTAGGTAGGTATCTTGAGTTTCCAGATGTTCCTGATTGGGACGTTAGTAATACGGGCAGTAAAAGGAGTTCTTTGAGTTTCTTCTAACACTCAGTCGATCTCAGGCGCTGAACTGATAGCTCGGTGAATTTTAGAGTTCATATCCCTGAGTTTTGCCTTCATAGTTTTGATCTCTGAGTCTTGCTCCCTGACTGTGTCTCAGTGTTGAGGGGTTATAGGATGAGTCGTCTGTAGGCCGACGGGGTTGCCCGTTGATCCTATCATCGTTAGATGCACCGGCCTGTTCAGGCTGCTTGGTCGGACTTGATGTTCGTCGGGGTTGTGGTGACTCGTTAGCCGACCTCTGATGAATGTTTTCTAGTTGATCTCGACACACGGTTTGCACGGAGGCCAAGGCTTCGAGCTTTTCATTCGTCCCGCTTGTTAGCTCGTCCTGACGGTCAAACCTCTGTAGCAGAGTTTGGAGCACGGAAGCAAAATTTACTTGCTCATCAGTTATCATAGTGACTTCCCTGTTGGCCGGTCCATGTTGTTCGACGACGTTTTCATCCATATTGGCCTCTTTCCGAGCTATCGTTTCGTCATTCTGGGGTTGTGTATCTTCCATTTCCGAGCTGAATTCTTGCATGAGAGGAATCTCTAAGCTCCCTCTACCTGGCGCGCCAATTGTTAAACTCGGTTTAGACAGTCTGATATTTTAAGAAAAAAATAGAGTTCAGAGATTCTCGTTGTATTGAACTCAGATCGGAAATACAAGATTGGGGGGGGGGGGGAGGATAAAACAGATCGGATTACGAGT
Source organism: Pseudoturritis turrita (assembly GCA_900406555.1). Taxonomy (NCBI): domain Eukaryota; kingdom Viridiplantae; phylum Streptophyta; class Magnoliopsida; order Brassicales; family Brassicaceae; genus Pseudoturritis; species Pseudoturritis turrita. Next base: position 149,954 of record OVBL01000294.1, on the reverse strand, counting down.
GACTAAGCTACTTATGAGATCGGCAAGAGAGGTCGGATGATTGACGCGCCGAACTGTTTGTGCTTAGATCGGTTGTGTTTCCGGACTGAGGAGATCGGTAAAAACAATATCTTTTCCTGGTCGGCCGAGTTCTCACTTATGAGTTAGAGACCTAAACGTTGCGTTTTGGGTCCCTTATACTCTCAGGAGAAGAGATCCCTGGTGATCCATAAGGTTTGGTCCCTATTTATAGGTAAATGTCGGTGGGTGACTATAATTTAGAACGAACTATAGTTACCCGTATCAATTACTCCTATGATTAGGGTCTTATCATTTCTGAGTTGGACTTTTGAACGGATAGACCGGCTTTCTTGTCGTACTTTCTAGATGGATCGAGATGGTTTTTGAGCCGAACCCACTTACATTGATGGGGCAAAATCCATTTCCAACAAATGATTAAACTGGATAAATTTATATATAATAATAATGTGTATGAGATGATGATGTTTGAATTTGATAATGATTTTCTTTTGAGTGAAGGATTTTTGTTCTGAGACATTCTTGCAAAATTATTTGATGTGCCAATCCATTTAACCATTAAACCAATAATTTAAATAGGTTATAGATTAACTCAACTCATTTGATAAGCCGATTACCCCATTTAACATTCCACTCATTTGGAATTTTGGAAATTGATTGGTTTGGACACTAATCGTATCTATCATTTTCTTCAAAAACTAAATCTTCATACCAAATTTTAATCTCAAATACCTCTTACCCTTTAATGAAATGTGTTCTACCGATTTTGCTCTTAATAAAACATATCTCAATTTTTTGCGGCTCAAAAATTTGAATTTGAATTTTGAATTTTGAACCGTGTCTTTTTTTATTAATTTTTTAAATAAATATTTTAGTTGTACCAAATAATATCAAGTTGTTCAAAACGTATATCAAAAATTAAAGATTCAGATTTATATAAAAATCCAGTTGCACCATACATCAACGCAATAAAATAAAATAAAAACAACAAAACATCATAGTCATTATCATCTAAAACATGCAGAACTCTCATTTTGTTGTCCATTAGAGCTTTGCGCTTTAAATTTCAGAAGTTGTACTGGTTTGATATCCTGCAATCATAAGTTGTACCAATTAATACTCAGTTGTACCCGTATTTGTTGTTAGTTGTACCAAATAATACTAAGTTGTACTAAGTTTCGTTGCTAGTTATACCAATTAATACTTAGTTGTACCCATATTTGTTACTAGTTGTACCAAATAATACTAAGTTGTACTAAGTTTCGTTGCTAGTTGTACCAAATAATACTAAGTGTTGTACACAGTTTTGTTGCTAGTAGTACCAAATAATACTAAGTGTTATACCTAGCTTTGTTGCTAGTTATACCAAATAATACGTAGTTGTACTTTTTCATCTTATACAATTTCATCGTTTTAAAAACAGCCACCAGCCGTAGTATAAACTCTAATTTCATTTTTTGACAAATTAACCACAAATTATAAACATTTAACAGTTGAAAATCAAAACACATATAAAAAATTCACACTAAACACAAATCTAATAAAAAAATAAGTCTTGCCTTTATTAAATTCGGATTCGATGCCAGATTTGAGAGATGTGTCCAAGAGATGAAAGGAGATGAAAAAGAAAAAGAAGAGGCGAGCGAGTAGAAGATGAAGGGCAGAAGGAGAAAGAGAATAGATCTGGTTGGGACGAAGAATAAAAAAAAACGGCGAGACACTGTAATCAAAGTTCCATGAATCTAGAAATTGAAGAGGAAGAAAAGAAACGTTTCTAGGCTAGAAGAAAAAAACAAAAAAGAGATTGGCGACAAATAGAAATTGGTATTCGATTAGGATTAATGGCAAACTAGGAGTAACAATCGGCTTTTATTAAGAGTAATAGTGTCATAACCATTTTTCGTTTAAAAAAAAAATCAAAAAAAATTATTTTTTATAACGAGGGTAAACTATTGTACTTTGACAGGTATTCCAGAATTTGATCCGATTGGTTTGGGTTGGTTTAACCATCTTTGACACCCTTAGCACAAGGGAACCAGCTGATTATGTTGACACGGTAGTAGTCAAATCCCTTTCCATTTTCTCTTATTGATTTCATTTTCGGATCTGTTTCTTCAATCGAAGTTCCTTATTTTTGGAAATTAGGATTTCTTAAATTTATGATTTTGCTTCGGTGTCACTCACAAATCGGTCTGCTTTGAGTTTGATTGTGGGATCTAGATTTTGAAGGTAAATTGAGATTAATGAGACGGATTTTTGAATGATAAAGTTGATTTTAGGATCTACTCTTATGATTCACTTTCGTTTAGCTCCGCTGTTGTTTATGTATATAATATGTTTGTTGTTTCTGAAATTTGATCGGTACTACGCTGGGAAGTTCCTAGTATCCTCAAAATGCTTATTGAAAATTCTCTGTGAAATATTTACTTGTTTTTTGGTCTGTGTATATCTTTTATTTCTGCAAAAAAACCAATTCATGTATGGGAACTGCTTAACGAAGTTGAGAATTGGTGGCTGTGTTTGTTTATTAGTAGTTTCAATTTATCTAGCACTTGGATATATCTACAAGACTTGAAATATAGTGAATATTTTGAAAACCCCGATGCCAATTCTTGTATAGTTTCATCTTTAAAAGATATAATTTTGGTCTTGGGTGTTTGGCAGGCAAACACAGTGAGAAAATAGTCGGAAGTAAGAGAATGAGAATAGTCGGGCTAACGGGAGGCATAGCGTCTGGGAAGAGTACAGTGTCCAACCTCTTCAAGGCCAGTGGCATTCCCGTTGTTGACGCTGATGTTGTTGCTCGAGTAACATCTCTCTCTCTCTTTTCCATTTCCTGGAATGTTCTTCAAATGATTGTGCGACCATTTCTAAGAGAGAGAGGTCCTCGTAGATGCAATTCAGCTCAAGACAAGTTCAGTAAAATAGGTGCGGAATTGTGTTTGTTTCTGTAGAATGTATTGAAGAGAGGAAGCGGCGGATGGAAAAGAGTAGTTGCAGCTTTTGGGGAGGAGATTCTTCTTCCTAGTAGAGAAGTGGATCGGCCAAAACTCGGCCAGATGGTGTTCTCTTCTCACTCCAAGCGCCAACTCCTAAACAAGTAAGGAATTGAGAATTCCCTTTTTTTGTTTATTGGATGAGAATGAGATCATGAAATTGGGTGTTTTGTCTTTTTACTCTATAGGCTTATGGCACCGTACATATCAACTGGTATCTTTTGGGAAATCCTGAAACAATGGGCAAATGGAGCTAAAGTGATAGTTGTCGATATCCCGTTGTTGTTTGAAGCAAAGATGGATAGATGGACAAAACCCATTGTAGTTGTGTGGGTCAGTCAAGAAACACAACTCAAGAGACTGATGGAGAGAGATGGATTGAGTGAGGAAGATGCAAGAAACAGAGTGATGGCTCAGATGTGGTTGGATTTTAAAATGAGCAAAGCTGATCTTGTGATCGATAATAATGGCTGTCTCGACGACCTCAACCAACAGTTCAACAAGATTATGTCTGAAATCAGAAAACCTTTGACGTGGACTGAGTTTTGGCGTTCAAGGCAAGGAGCCTTCTCGGTCCTTGGTTCAGTGATTTTAGGAGTCTTTGTTTGCAAACAGCTCTAGATCGGCTCTTATTGTATTTTTCTGATTCTCTTGATAAGTCTTGACTGCAAAGTCATCATGCTCTTCCCTTGGCATTTGTTTTTTTTTGTTTTCCAGGTTTTATATGGTACAAAGTCACCACTTTTGTTTCTGTTAGAATCTGACAACTTTCATTTATTTCTCTCTCACTCTCTTCGACCATTAACATTAACTTACCTACTCTCCTATTCAGTATTCAGATATCCATTATCTATGTACAACTTGAAGCTGAGATGGTAAAAAAGAGAAGCAGAAGCAGAAGCCGTTGACCATCAATCATACGAGGCAATGAACGGAATGACCATCGACATGAAGACATCGTAAGAGAGCATTGCGTAGCCTGTGTAACCGGGGTCCTTCTCTTTGAACTTCTCAGTCAACCCCTGATAATATTCGTATGAATGACCGTGTTTTAAATGATTTCAAGTGATTAGATTCATGGAAATGCATTTCGAAATTCACATGGTGGTTAAAAAGATCATAGTTCTTACCTTAACAATCATCCCACATCTGCAAATCGAGCGGGAAAAAAATGATAGTTAGAATTTCGAATTAAGAACCACAGAAGAAACGATGAAGACATGAGAAGAAACCTACTCGAGGAAGCTGTCAAAACAGAGCTCAAGAGTTTTGTCAGTCCCGTCATCATACTGAGAAATGATAAGCTGGAGAACCGAGGTTGGAAGCATGTAACCGAGATGATAGAAAGCGTCTCTGAGCTCTGTAGAATTCATCTTCCCGCTCCTATCTCTGTCATACCTGTCAAATATTGCCTACAAAAACACATAGTAATACTCCATTTTGAGGCATAGAAGAATACACTCTTTCCAAAATAAAATGGTAAGATTTAGAATCAAAAACATAGAACGCCTAATAATGTCTTAACCAGATAGATCCACAGAAAGAGTCTTAAGACATTATGGTTCACTTACACGCCATTGCGCAAGGCAATTCCACAACTCAACATACTCTTTGCGACCTGCAAAAAGGTAGAAACATGGCTATTTATCAGCAAAAAGAAATTGGATCATCATAACTATCCCCAAATTGTAATCAGTGAACAAGGCTCTGATTACTAAAAAACGTCAGTAGAATAGAAAAAAAGGAAAAATTCTAAGCAGCTCAACACACAGAAAAGTTCAATGTTTATAAGGATCTAAATCGAATCATGTAACACTTTGTTTCATCAAGACTGGTTGATTTCACCTATCCGAGTGTAATTGAATCCTAAGAACTTCTCCTTGAATTTTATAATTTGATTCTCGAACAAGAAAACACCAAAAGCTTCAATGAGTTCCTTTTCCAGATGCTTATCCAATCAAAAGAACAAAGCGATTAACAAAGTAAAATGAAATTTACCGAGCCGTAGCAGAGAATCTCCAGGACTCTTGTAGATGAACATGAGAATTCTGATCGTTCTGTTACTTATTCCTTCGTAGCCAGAAAACGACAACGCCTGCCGGAGCTCCGACTCGTCGACAAACCCGCTCCTGTCTCTGTCCGCCGACTCGAAACTCCTCACGATGTCCGGATGCGTTTCCGGTGAAAACATCCCGGAGGATCCGAATTGCTGGGTCGGTTGGCCCGGAGAGCCATACGGATACGCGTAACTGTACCTATCTTCCCCGTTGAGTTGCTGCCCGAACGAATCTGGTAGCTCCGGTGCCGATGGTGCGTACGCGTTTGTGTACGCCATTAATCAGAATATGAGGAAATGGCTGCAATTCTGAAGAAATCTTGTTGTTGCCTTGTCTCAAATTTCCAGAGGTTGAAGACGACTGATTCTGATTCCTTTTCTTTTTATTTTCACCGCCTTAGATATATATATATATATATTTTTTTTTTGTTCGCGTGTTTGATAGAATTTATTAGTATTGAGATTGGACGGTGAAGATTCGATTGTGGAGGTTCTGGTCAACTAAATCCAACGTTTAATATTGAGCGCATGCTCGTAACTCTTTAGTGCTTATCAATATGGGCTTTTAATATTAATGGGCCGAGCAACTTATTTCGTTTGGGCCGATTTGTTTTGTTTTATCCCAACATTAGGGCGGGAAAGACGGCGAGAGAGAGAGAGAGAGAGAGGAGAGAATGGAGTCGGAGAAAGTGGTGGTGGACGAGCTGCCGCTGGCTATCGTGCGCCGCGTGGTGAAGGATAAGCTTTCGGAGTGCTCGCCGGATTATGACGTCAGTATTCACAAGGAGGCGATGCTCGCTTTCTCCGAGAGTGCTCGGATCTTCATCCACTACCTCTCCGCAACGTACGCCCCAAAAAAACCCTAAGTTTTCCCAATTTCTTCATTACAATAGTAAATCTTTTTCGACTTCGAATTTACATGAACTGTTCCAAGTCTGGGTTATGCAGGTTACTGTAATGTGATTTAATTGCTGAATTTTGGTGTTTTTCATGTAACATGAGACGGAAATTGACAAATAATGGGGGACCGACATTTATTTAACAGCGAAAGTGAAGGGAAAAACGAGTGTTCTTATTAATTTTTTTTTTAAATTTGTGGTGGTGAATCATAGGGCAAATGATTTCTGCAAAGATGCAAGAAGACAAACGATGAAGGCCGACGATGTGTTTAAGGCAATAGAAGAAATGGAGTTTTCAGAATTTTTGGAGCCGCTTAAAGCTTCTCTTGAAGGTAAGTTGTTCTGATTAAGATCAATATTCTCAGTATCTGTTGTTAATTGTTGTTAGTAAACATGTCTTGGGGAGAATAATTGTTATGTAAGAAATATGAGCTTAATTTGACATAGTGTATGTCCCAATCTAAGGTTGTCTGCAAGTGAGTTAACTTTGGACACTGACCCAGGTGTGTCCACTTTTAAGTTTATTTCTCTCCTATGTAATCCACTTAACTGGTTTTTCAGAGTTTAAGAAGAAGAACGCGGGGAAAAAGGCGGGTGGTGGAACAGCTTCGAAGCCTGGTGGTGGAGCGGCTACAAAGCCCAGAGAGACGAAAAAGAGGAAACAGGAAGGATCATCAATGCAAAAGGGTGTGCAGAAAAGCAAAAGAGATGAGGGAGACAACAAGAATGATCAAAATGATGAGGAGAATGAGAATGACAACACAGAAGAGAATGGGAACGATGAGGGGAACGAGAATGTCGATGACAATACCGAAGAGACTGGGAATGATGAGGAGAACGAGGAGGGTGGGAATGACAGAAACAGCATGGAAGAGAATGGGAACGAGAGCGGGAGTGAGGACAATAGCATGGAAGAAAATGGGAGTGGGAATGGTGAAGATAATGAGGACGAGGATGGGAACGGTAGTGATGAAGAAGATGAGTGAAGTCGAGGTCTTACATATATTTCTGCAAAGAACATGTTTTCAGGCTTATGTTCTTGTATAATGATAATGGATTAACCTGTGAGCTAGAAGCAGTGGTTGTGGCCATGGGCATGTCATAGACTCGTGTAGAATTGTTTTGCTCTTTTTGGTTCTAGTGTTAACAGATGTGCGAGTGAAGTTTAGATACTGTGTAGCAACAAAACTAAGCTACTAACAGAGGTCAGAAATCTCATAATAGATTGGTGAGCAGAACAAACTTCTTGCCTAATTATTCATTTTGATTTAGAAAGCAACAAAGTTGGGATGCTAGTCTAAGCAAAGGGTACAACAAGAAGAGTAATACTCTCAACTGAGAAACGTTTTATCACATTTTGAAATCTTTGAGTTTGGATGTATCAAAAGCTGAAGGGGTCATTTGTTGATGTTACTTCATGTATTCAGCGGCGCTCTGCGAAATATCTTCAAGGAAAGACACAAAACCCATGGCGCTAGCAAAACCGCTACCGTCCACATCTTGTTCTTCTATAAGATAGTTCTCAAAGGCGGTAGCATCGTCTTGTCCTGCTCGGATAAACATCAGTTTCGGTGTGATGCTTCTTTCTTGCTTCACCTTATTTATGGTCCTCCTCAATAAACCTGTGAGATAATGAATTCAAAATAAATATAACCTAACAGATCTAAAGGTGGTTGAATCGAATTTTACTTTAGTGAGCAAACTTACAGTCTTGAGGTGGAGGGAAAGGAATTGAAGGGTCTACTGTTGATGAGTAGAAGACTATCAAAGTGGTATATGCATCTAGGAAAAATATCGGACTACCACTTGTTATCAATGCCGCACGGCTCAATGAATGGCGCGGATACGCCTCTTTATCCGGTGTTGAATATGACATTAGCGCTGGATAAATCCCGCAATGAAGGGAGCCCGGATCCAACACACTGCATTGTGTTTGTTTTGGATTAATATTGTAGGTTATTGTTTGATACAGTTCACGACAACTCGTTAGGTTATTGATATTGTAGGTACATGGGGTGATTACCTGAAAAGGCATTGCAAGTAGATTCTGTAATCAGGATGAACACCTTCTTCATGAAACCGGAGAAGGGGATTACGGAGTAAAGCAAAGACTAATCGAGGCAAAGCCTGAAGTTGAGGACATTGTGAAAACGAGACGTCAATCTGAGAACTCATTGACTTGTTTCCATTTTTGTATTGGACGAGATTGAAGGCATCATTGTATTGTGCTGTTAGGATTACTAGCCAATCATGAAGCAATGCCCTCCCTTCTCGGACTCCATCATCTAGAGAGGCTATAATAACCTGCGGAAAGTAGATTAGGAAAATACAAACATAAGTAGCTGGTTGATTGATTCATTTACCTTGCTGGAGCCAAGATAAAAAAACATGAAATGACTTTTACTTTGTGAACGAGCAATGAGAGAACAACTTCATGATCCACACTGTCGTAAATTTCATTGATGTTGAGGGCAGTTCCAAATTGCATGGTTCTGATCCTTAGTCGTCTTTGAAGTGTGTGCTTGCCTCTGTGTAACATAGATTAGATCAAACCTAGAACGAAACACTACAAGATCCAAAGTATTGCTTAGCACGCATAGCGATTCTGGGCTCTGGGATTTTGACGGTGTACAAGGTCGTTAACAGGCTATAAAACGTTAGGGAAGTTCAACTCTAGGCTGTTGGATGGACCAGTGTACGGGGGTATGAGACTCATTTCTATAATACAAAACGCTATGAATGTTTGAATGATATAAAAAGTTTAGCCCCATATTAACTAGTTTGCCACTGGCGTACAATGACTAAATGATCAATCAACAGCTTTACCGTGGATTAAATCATACCTACTTGAAGATGACATTTCTGAATTCGACAGTCCCTCGGGAGGTACAATAACTGTGTACTGGAATGCAATTTGCACCACAGGTTGGTCTCCAGAATGTCTGGAAAAGGTAATGAGCAACTAGAAGTTAGCATCTTTGAGTGCCATGTCTGTTTATCAAATTGATGACTTCTTCTAAATTTCTTAGCTATTTTTTCTTCCTGGATTCAGAAATTTAGTTAAAAGTTCTATAATTAAAAAAAAAAAAAACAATAATATTTTATTGCAGGTCTGGGAAAGCATGACAATGACTATTAACAGATATTTTGACAGTCAAAATATATGTTCAAAATGACTACCATCTTTACAAAACAAACCCTGCGAGCGCATCGAAACAATCTGTATCCATTTCATCCCTTCCACCCAATCATGAAAAGATTTATAGGAAAAAGCAGTTATTGTTTAGTTTACCTGGAAAATCCAGTATTATCTGCAAAATCAAAGTCATAAGCATATGTTGCATATGAATCACAGCAGATGATATGTTGAAGGTTCTCATACTGTGGATCGGGAAAGAAGTGACCAAACTGCAAGTAAGGCTAAACTGTTAGCTGAAGCAAGAACAGAAAAAAAAACATCATCTAAACTTCCGTTTCTCACTAAAACCACATACAGAGTTGCCAGGTTTGAATTCAGTCGACGTCCTCAATCTCAAGACACAATTGAACGCATACGGCCGGTTAAGCATCCGAAACCTGCAAGAGATCGTCATGCAATTTTGTTTCAATTAATTTGGTAACACGTGAAGAAAACACAGCATGCCTTCTTTCTATTGAAGTGGAAAAAATAATGCTGGCCAAGCATCAGAACTAACATGTCTTGGGGAAGAGTCGAATCATCGGTGCTTGAATACAAAAATAGCGAGCCACCACTTTCGATGCTAAGGAACTTCAGGGATGCTAAATCTGTATACTCGTTTGTAACTGCAAATATGTCTACGCACACACCTGATTGGACAGCAATGGTGGCCTATAAAAGAGCACTCGGTTCTCAGCTCAAAATATATCCATCTTGGAGATAGAAAATATTGAAATAAGACTTACTATGTCTTTGTAGAATGGTGTTTGCTCAGGAAGCAGAGCACGATCAGCATCCACCCTTTTACTTGCATATTGTTCACCATACCTACTTGTATCCAGTTGTCCACGTCCATAATCAGGAGGACCAGATAGGAAAGCAAACACCCTAGCTGCACTTATATCAAGTCAATGAAACACTACGCACTGCAAAACGACCTGGTGAGGAGAAAAACTAGACGATGTCGAAAAATAGAGAGTATAGGCTTGCTATATATTTTTACATACCTAATGCAAATGTATTCCCAAATTCAGATCCTAGATAGTTGAAGAGGGCTTCCATTGCTGTACCAAAGCCTCTACCACCCATCAACACACTATCCAGCCCTTGAGCTGCTCCGGCTGACCTCTCCCAAGAAGTTATTGGTCTGAGTGTCTCAAGAGCAGCAGCAATACGATCCTTGCAAGTTTCTACCTGCAGGAAGTATAGAAAGGGAACTTAGCCCGTCTACAGGTGTTCCTAGCCATGTGATCCAACAATTACCATCAATGAACAAGGAAATGGGCAACAGGAAAGGAGATGCTAAAGAAATGACCATACTGGAGCCAAAAATTGTAACAAGGGCATGACATCCTCAAGTTCTAGTGATAAGCTGCTCTCCGCATCAGGCGGAATAAATACATTCTTTACAACTGGTATAGGTCCTTGAACATCATACAGTCCTATTTTGTGGCAGAACGTAGCAAGCCCGAAAAGAGAACCTGGACTTAGAGCTGCAAAATAAAAAACAGTAGAGAAAAATTCACCCTCGGAACAGTCGCACAGAAGAAAAAATAAATCCTTGCTTTGAATTTTGTATGATATGACCTTCCAGAACAGCTAGCAATGCACTTTTTGTAAGCTCCAAAAATTCCTCAGAAGCTGCAGATTGAAAAAGTAATTATAATCAACACAAAAGTGCAACATTTAAACAAGAAGACGGCACTAATACACTTATCAGACAGAAACATAGGAAAACTGAAGAAAATAGAGTAGTTTGATGTTAAGCACCTAAATGATATTAACAAGAATGAGAGACTTGGATGTTCACGAAGTACAACACCTTATATCTGACAAGCATTCAAACTGAAACCTGATGAAGACCAACTGAATGATCATATAGATTCATTGTTCGGGACAATTCGAACTACATTTACTGCTACCATACCCGATCTTTAAAGCCATAGCAAAATCACAACATGAACAAGCAAAAACTAGATAAGAACAACAGAAAACATACAAACCCAAGCTAGAATCAAAATCCATCAATTTGAACATAAGAGAGAAGAAAGAAGCCTTACACGAAAGATCAATCGCCGCTACATATACAGGCTGCGCTCGCGTCATTTCTTCCTCCGATCCGTCCACTAGAAAACAACAAATTGAGCAGAAATCAGATACGAATCAAACAAAAATCAAAAGGATCGGTACAAAGGTGATGTAGAACATACGAGGCAGCTCGAGATCAATGAAGGAGGAAGTCATTTCAGGAATAGAGTGAGGATTAGAGTAGCGAGCAATGGCATCGGAAGGGAGTCCATTGAGAGTGCCGCAAAGCGAGCAATTCCAAGCCCACTGATCGAGCTGGCCGTAGGTGTTGAAGTAAGCATAGCAGTTTTCGCACCGAGGGAGAAGGTGGCCGTTGGATCCGTACGCTGGTCCGATGCCGTTCTCGTCTTTAGCTGCGAATGGTGTTATTGTCAGTCCCCAAGGGAGTCCCGACGCCTCCTGAGCATCCGCATCGATCGGGAAACGCGACACCGTTGCTCGGACGGCCATGTTTTCAGATCTTTTTTTTTTCAGAGGTAAGTTTTCTGCTGTCTAAGGTTTTCGGAGAATTGGGTAAGACGGAAGAGCACGGTTATGTGCGCCAATTGGTCCTCGGCGCACGTTAGCTACGATGTAAATTTATTTACCAGGGTACGTTTGGGCAATTTTATTTTTTTTGGCTCAACAACTTTTCATTAACCAATGTTTTTACTTTTTAGGACACACTAGACTTATCAGCCTCTACAATTTGTTTTAACCACCTTGGCACTATAGAATACAACTTGGAGACATGATTCCCATAGAAAAAAGTCTCATTTGCTATCCTATCCACCGCTTCATTACCTTTTTCTAGGAGTGAACACCATCTTGAAACTTTAATATGAGACAATAAGATTTGAATGTCCTCTATAATCAGTCCAAGCAGTGGCCATTCTCTCTCACCCCTTATTGCATCCACCAAGTCTTTGGAATTTGATTCGAAGATCACATTGGTGTAACCAAAAGCTGAAATAGTGAGAACGGCCCATCTCATTGCTTCTGCTTCCATCTCTATCACGGATCTCATCTTAACCACAACTCTAGCACATTATCCATAGGACTTCTCCCTTCGGATCACACAGAATCCACCTTAGTCCACATTGGTTTCCTTCTCTTGGCCATGCCCCATCACTATTGCACTTGAACCGGCATGTGCTTGGTGGTTTCTGTAGGAACTCAATTACTACAATATGGGCAAACTGATATTTGTAAAGGAATTACATAAAATAAATCGATAATACAACAAAAATACCGATACAAGAATTAGGAAGAAGATGGAATTTGCAGAGGCAAGATATGATCTTTATCCTTAATTCTGAAAACGCCCCGTAGTGTGACGGTTGTGTGGCGTTCCGAATCTGAGGATACAACTGCAATCGATTTTGTTTTGCACAACTCAAGAACAGAATTTAACGAACGTTTTTCTGTGTTGTACTCTCAGACACAAAAAATAAAATAAAGAAGATGTGAGAGATTTTTGTTGTTGTTGTTGATTATGTTGATAATCTAAAGAAAGGAGGATTAAGGCTTGTTTTTTTTTTTTATCAAGCCAACAAGCTCAATCGTGCAAGAGCACTAAAGAGGAGATGGAGAATTGATTTCTCATCATCATTGACTAATTGAATTGTAAGTTACAAAATTCAATTCAAAATTGAATTGTAAGTTACAAAACTAATTAAAGAGATATATATTTATTGATTTAATCAACAAATAAATTTTGGCAAAAAAGAAAGATTAATCTTTTGGGTTGTTAGCCCATTTGCCATATTTCGAGACCCAATGCCGAAGCTCGGTCCGTATCTCTTTTCTCCAATACACCAAAATGTATTCAAGGTTTTAACCTTGTTATGTGTTCTCCACTTTATATTTTAAGGATTTTATATCCAAAATTCCAATGTGGGATATTTGCTAGTTTTAACACTTAGTCAAATTTTGAAACTTTGCAAACTTTCAAGTCATCCACTTTGGACCTCCATTTTTTATTCAAATCAATTTCGATTTTGACAAGTAAATACACTACGTTATAGTGTTTACGGCGACGATTCTATCGTGCCTAAAATCCGATCATCCTGATGGACGTCTCCATCGGAAAATGCACCGAAAAATGGTTTAAAACCATTTCGTCAAAAACGAGTTCCAACAATCCCCCACATGAATAGAAATGACTCTAAACACATGACTCGATGAACTTGACAGACGCGACAAGACTCGAGAAAACGGACTTTTGAGAGTACAAGCGAAAAATCCACTGTATATGAGTTGGTAGCTTTTTCAGCTTTGAACCAGTCATTGTTAATATCTGTTGGATTTACTCGACCAGGAGGTGAACATGATGTCTTGAACCATCCGGGCTTTGATGTAAACCGAGACAACAGCTATAACACAGCTTCATTCTCTCACATAACTAGGTTCTCTATTGTGTTCATTGTGGCCTTGAACATGCCTGGTTATCATGAGTGAATTTAGAGAATATATCCTTTCATTCATTCTCCTAGAAACGGTCTCATTTCACACTCACTAGGTGATAGTTCAATAGTCTTTGTTTTATGAAGTATCCTGTAATACTCCATGAACATATCAAAGCTATGGTGAATATCATTAAAAGCAATGCTTATCCTTTTTATACAGGAAGCACTGTATATCATCTTAGAAACTGGGTAGAGACTGAAGTCTCATAGTGCTTTTAGCAGAATCAGTTTGACTTAGTTTTTCCCTTGAACCTATTTTCTGGGATCTCCAGTTATGTAGGTAGGGTTTCCATCAAACATTCGCGTAAGTCATAGGCTTTAAACCCAATCCTTTTGATGATTTTACAATTTGATCTCGTGACACACCTTTAATAAATGGATCCTAGGTTGTCCAATGAGATATAATCTGTTGAGATTACTCCATTTGAGATCAATTTTCTAATGGTTTGACGTCATCTTTTTTTTTTTTAAAAGACATGACTACCCATTATAGATAAAACTTAGTGTTGGGCTATAGTGGTAATGCTCACACTAGTTTTTTCCTCATCATGATATATTTTACCAACTTTTGAAACTATTAAGCTTCCTTAGCTTTATCTCAAGCTATGAACTTAGGTTCCATGAGTAATCTGTTCCACAGAGTTAATTTGGAAGATTTCCATGATGTTGTTGCACCACAACGCGTAAAGACATATCCACTTATGGACTATTAGTTTCAGGAAGCCGATAACCAATTATCATAATTGTATCTTTCCAAAACTATTGGTTCTTTACCATAATGCAACTCATAACTTTTAGTATATTGCATGTAGCTCAATACTTTAGTTATTACTTTCCAGTGTTTACAACCTGGATTACGTGTGTAGAAACTTAGTACATAGACTACGTTCGCCGAGCACACTTGAGTAGATCTTGAACAATATTAGTTTGTTCGACTATCTCTTTATGTCTTCAAATAATGTGATTTACATACAAACTTAGCAAAATATATCCGTGAAGAGTACTTTTGATGTATATAAACTTATCACATTTATTGATGTGAAAAACTATTTGACAATGTCAAATATTTCATGCTACTGTTTCAGAGCTTTTGTAAGCCCAAACAGAGACTTCACAAGTCTATAGACTTTGTGTATTTTTGACTAAGACATAGTTTTTCGACTAAAAACCATTTACACCTTAGGACTATATGCCCTTGTGATAAATCGATTATCTCCCATATATGGTTTTTTCATAATGGAGTCGATCTCACTAATGATGTTATCCTTCCACGAAGGATTGTCTAATTTAGAATTGGCTTTAGTGAAAGTTATGGTGCATTCTCTGGGAGAAATACCAATAACAATCTTTACCAAAAGATTTACCGATTCTTCTGCATCATCTTACAATGTGCTAAAAGTACTTGCCTCAATTACAGAGGTGATAAAGTATTTTTTCTCACGAGTTTGTTTTGGATTTTGTTAATCCTTACACAGAAACATGTGTTCCAAGAAAGATGAATTTCTTGATTTTATGATTGTATTTACATGGATATCTGGTACGTCTGATTTATAAACCAGAAGCCGATAAACAGTTTTTAATGTGTATATCCAATAAAAATACAATATGCCATTTTTTGGTCTGAATGCGACCTTTTTAGGAGGTAGCACTGCGACTTTTGCGAGGCACCCCCACACTTTCAGGTATTTGTACGAATGTACTTTACCTTTTCAAAAGTTCATATGGCATTTTGTCAATGACTTTATGTGGTAAGCAAAGTTTTCCCCCACATTTCTTAAGATAACTCAAAATCATGGATCTTTGCATTCATCATCTCTTTAAGAGTTCAGAATTTTTGTTCCATAATTCTAATAGTTTCAAGTGAATAAGAAGCAGTTTTTTTCCGATGAATAATGCCATTTCTGTAAAGAATGCATTTAATGTTCATCAAAACTCGCCTCATTTATCACATATATCCATTTTTATGGATTTTTCAAGTTGGTTTCGAATTTCCATCTTGTATGCTTTGAATTTTTTCAAGTGCATGTTCTTGCTTCTTAGCAAGTATATCTCTATTAAAATAGATATTAATGGTGGTAGCAGTGTAATGCCACCATTCTATTCGATTGTTCCAATCTGGTTGACTTCTGAAACTACACTACACGTGTTTGTTTTAGTCAGATTGGTCTGGAATTTTTCTATTGTCTCTGCATGGTCAATTGTGGTACGACGTTCATTAGCATTGCTATGACATGTGTAAGCTTTTTGACCATCCATAATGCCACAGTTGGGACATTTTTTCCATTGAACTTCTTTTAAGCGTTATGCTTTATGAAGCTAGTGGAGGCTTTCATAGAAACCTTATGTTTCTCTTTGTTCTTGTGTTCACATATGTAAACACCATATGCTTTACGGTTTGTAAACTCAATCCGCTGCCTGACAATCAAGTCTGCAAGGCTTTCAGCCTTTCGCTTATGTAAGAGATAATTCTTGAAATATTTCCAAGCTAGTGGAAAAATTTCAATGAAACAAACAGACCTAGTATGTCAAATTAATTAACATCATGCAGTCATTATCTGATGCATCATCAATCACAGCTCTTTGATTTTTATATGATGAACTTAGAGTCCACCTAAAGTCCAGAAATCTCGTCATTACGAATTTCTTAGAACGTGTGTTCTTAGACTTGTACTTCATCGCAAGGAAACATGAGTTCCTTAGAAGTAGTAAACTCACTGTAGATTTACACAGCGGTTTTATCAAGCAGATTTGATCCACTTTTGTATAAAACATTTTCAATGGTACAAAATTCAACACTTACTAGAGTTATATTGTTAGTATTCTCAAGAGAAAGCATATGCTATCTTCTTTGAGTTACTTCTCTAGTTTCAGCATGAATCGAGGTTCATCGAATTTGTCTAGTATTAGTCCTATGTTTACAACATTAGGTACTAACATGACAATCTGATAAAATCAGAATTTGGCATAGTCATATGTGGCAGACCGCTACCAAATTAAATTTGGTTCGTCGACTCACTAGACTTGTAACCATAATACCTCCACCGCTATCGGTGTAAATAAGATCTGAACATTCCGATAAAAATCAGAGATGTAGTCCGTATAACACACAAGGTCATAGGTGGTAGACCATTCTCAAATTGAGTTGTCCACTCACCATACCCGTTGTCATCGTTGTTAGGCAACTTTTAGAGATCGGAAGCACGAATGTATATTCATATACATATGTCCGATTAAGCTGCTAACTCGTTGATAGTTGTATTTAAGATCAAATCTGTTCAAAAGAACCAAGATCGAATTAGTACACTACCATGAAAAATTAGAAGTTCAATCTAATATATATGAAGCAATTTAAACAAATATGAATAAATTGCAATAAATAATTAAATTAAAATTTTCAGAATAACTAAATTCTAAAAATTAAAAAATAATTAAATGCAAAGACATGATTAAGCAATTTAAACATAAAATTGCCCAAAAATCAGATCTAGAAAGTCAACAAATAATGACAAAACCGTGTTTGAATTATTGCTCAAACCAATAACCAAACCGGAAATTGAAAATCCTTTTGGTGATGACACAAATCTGCAAAATAATATTAGTAAATTGCAGAATTTGTCAACATTTATCCGAGAATAATCAGATCGGATATGATCGATTAGGAGTCACACATAATTTTCCAATTCATGTTTCCATGACAAAACACTTCACAAAATAATCAGTTTTCGTTAGTGCAATAAGCAAAAACAAAAATTTTCAGAATTAAGATTGTAGGAACTCAATTACTACAATATGGGCAAACTGATATTTGTAAAGGAATTGCATAAAATAAATCGATAATACAACAAAAATACCGATACAAGAATTAGGAAGAAGATGGAATTTGCAGAGGCAAAATATGATCTTTATCCTTAATTCTGAAAACGTCCCGTAGTGTGACGGTTGTGTGGCGTTCCGAATCCCAGGATACAACTGCAATCGATTCTGTTTTGCACAACTCAAGAACAGAATTTAACGAACGTTTTTTCTGCGTTGTACTCTCAGACACAAAAATAAAATAAAGAAGATGTGAGAGATTTTTGTTGTTGTTGTTGATTATGTTGATAATCTAAAGAAAGGAGGATTAAGGCTTGTTTTTTTTTTTTTTATCAAGCCAACAAGCTCAATCATGCAAGAGCACTAAAGAGGAGATGGAGAATTGATTTCTCATCATCATTGATGACTAATTGAATTGTAAGTTACAAAATTCAATTCAAAATTGAATTGTAAGTTACAAAACTAATTAAAGAGATATATATTTATTGATTTAATCAACAAATAAATTTTGGCAAAAAAGAAAGATTAATCTTTTGGGTTGTTAGCCCATTTGCCATATTTCGAGACCCAATGCCGAAGCTCGGTCCGTATCTCTTTTCTCCAATACACCAAAATGTATTCAAGGTTTTAACCTTGTTATGTGTTCTCCACTTTATATTTTAAGGATTTTATATCCAAAATTCCAATGTGGGATATTTGCTAGTTTTAACACTTAGTCAAATTTTGAAACTTTGCAAGCTTTCAAGTCATCCACTTTGGACCTCCATTTCTTATTCAAATCAATTTTGATTTTGACAAATAAATACACTACGTTATAGTGTTTACGGCGACGATTCTATCGTGCCTAAAATCCGATCATCCTGATGGACGTCTCCATCGAAAAATGCACCGGAAAATGGTTTAAAACTATTTCGTCAAAAACGAGTTCCAACAGTTTCCATCTCACATTAGAAACATCTGGTGGCTTTTCCATCACACTGTCTTTTGCCTCTCTATTATTAGCCCATTCCTTTGCATCCTCTACAGCTTTTCTCACTTTTTTTTTTTGCCAAACGTACACAGTGTCACTTGGTACTTTTGATCTAATTTGAGAACAAAATGTACAGAGATAAATTTCGTCATTTTGCTTTGGAACAATTCTAACGAGGTTTCTCCTACGTACTACAACTAGATTGATAGCCGAAAAATCTTCCCTAACAATTATGTTTAATTTTGTTCTCAAATAAGATATGATAGAAAAATGTTTTTTAATTAGAATATCTTATCTTATTTGAGAACAAAATTAAACATAATTGTTAGGGAAGATTTTTCGGCTATCAATCTAGTTGTAGTACGTAGGAGAAACCTAGTTAGAATTGTTCCAAAGCAAAATGACGAAATTTTTGACAATCCAAAAAGGTTAGTATATTGTTAATTCCAGCAATTGCACATGTATGATAGTATATCTGGGAACCGCGTCTCATAGTCCCTTCTCGGAAATTTTCGGCAAGTAAACCAATGTTCAGTCACAAAAATCCGATAAGACATTTAATATGTTCGTACGAGAAGACGTTTGCATCAGATAGGCGTACCATACTTTTTGACCAAGATGATGTAAAATCAAACGCAACAACTCAGCAAACGAAGCATACACATAAATGAAGTAAATTAGCGATATCAACAAAATGATAAACGTTATATTTATAGGGGAGACAACCACAAGCGTTTGGTCGACGAAGAAGGACATATCAATTGCAAATAAATCGCCTGAAGAAGCCACAACACCCTCAATCTCGTCCAAAATACCATCAGTGAAAGGAGATGAAAAGTTCTTGTCTACGGAATGTTCAGAATCCACCAACTGCAACCTTTTTGCAGAGGAGGAAAATGCATCATCGCACGAAGTTTTGGTTGTACGGAACCGTTTAGAAAGAGAGCCCATAAAGAAGACTTTGACTACTCTTGACAACCACCATTGATTCGTTTTAGTGAAGACAAGCCAGTTAACAATAGCATCGGTGTAACTGCAGCGGTCGACCCTCCAGATTCAAAAGACCACATATAGAATGTCGATACCCAAAACTCTGCACGAAATCACTTACTTTTGAGAATTTAAATTTCATATATATATATTTCAGCCAATAAATAAAATTTATAGATGAATTGGAACTTGTCGTTTGCATTTGTATACAGTCACAAAAAACCTGCCTATCTTTCAGTTTGAGTCGAGTGTCATTAGTTCTTTAGAGAAAATCGAGAAAATGCAGAGATAGAAAGATGATAAAAATGGAACGAAGAAGACAAGAAGTGGTTGCTTCATCTCTATAATTCGCTTGATATGATGATATTTCCTTCAATGTCACCGCCGTTGAACGGATCCTCTCTCTCTCCCCCTCTGGGCTTATTATATATGGTTGTGTTCACACCTAACTTTAATTTCTTACCATATCAAGCTTCTTTTAGCTATGCCTCTGATGCTTATGGTTTTTGCATGATTTTAGATATAGTTTTCTTTGTTTTCGATCCATATGTGCATTCACTTGCGCCTCATTTTAGTCTTTTGAGTCTCATTTAGAGTTAGTTTGCATTTTAGAGTTTAGAATTAGCATATGTGCATTTTGCATTGTTTTCTTAGACTTTTCAAGTCGTTTTGAAACTTTTGAGCATGAGTAGGCTTAGAGGATGATTTGAGGCTTAGGAGAGATCAAAAAGGACTCAAGGAATGAAAAAGGAGTTCAGAGACGTTGCTGATATCGGTCCAAACCGATAGGAGTGACCGATGGGATGTGTGTCTTGCACCAGATAGAAGAAAAACGAAGAAGCAGCTGATATCATTGCTAACCGATAGAAGTAAGCCGATAGCACGGCATATCGGTCCCAACCGATGGAAGGAACCCGATATGGGATGCACCTGCAGCCGTAAAATGTGCTCTGGAAATCCGGCATTTACATGCCCTATCGGGTGCCAAACCGATAGGGGCTTACCCGATAACGCTTCCCAGCGCTGACTTCCCCTGTTTTTGTTGACTTTTAGTATTTGACCCAGGTCCAACCCGGTTTGTCCCGGGTTGACCTAAATTCCTTTTTCTGAGCCTATATATATATATTTAGGCATGATTAAACCTAAGTTATCTTATGCTCTAATTTCTTTTGCCTCTTTTAGATCTAAACATTGTTCTAAGAGAGTTTTATGGTATTTGTTTTGGATATCTTTTTATGATTAAATTTTTTTATCTGAAAGCCTTTTTCTTAATCTTTATTTCCATTATGCTTCACTTAGATTTCCTTTTTGCCATTTTTTTTTTACCATGAGTGAGTAGTTCTATCTTTGGATTGTGGGTTTAGTAGATTAGAGATGGTTGATGATTGATGATTAGGCTTAGATATTTATGTTTCCTTGATTTGAGTTAAATGCTAGGATTTGACTTGATCACTCAAATCTAGATCATAGATAATTTCATGTTCGAAAGGTGTTCGATGAAATGTTTGAACCATACTCAAATTAATTAGCTTTTCTTCCTTAGCCAATGAAAATTGATGTTATGGTGATTAGTGAACTTAGTGGACTTGTTTGTTAATGCTCATTGATGAACTAATTTACAAATGAAAGTTTAGCTAAATTAGATGATTAATGAAGTGTTTAGTGTCATGAGAATGAATTAGTCAAATTAATGTGATCCATGTTGTAGGATTGATCTTAATTAGTGTCTTTCATCATTGATTAGTCATTATACCCCCCCCCCCCCTTAATCCATTATAAGACCCATGATATAGTGTTTTCCCCTTAAGAGTTAATTGATCTTTTATTGTTTGATCGTTTCTTGTCTTATCTTTTGATTGCTTTCTTTATGCTTTTATTGGTTTCGTCTATGCAATTAGATAGATTAAGAAACCAAAACCCAAACAATTGATATTTCATCTTAGCTTAATTATAACCTAGATAGATTAGTGAGTTAGTTCCAAGTTTCCCTTGTGGTTCGACCCTAAACTATACTAAAGCGACTATCTAATGCGTTTTGAGTATGGGTTAGGAATCATTTGAGTATCAAAACGACTACATCAGCCTCCAAGTCCCCAAAGACCATATTCTGATTTTTAATCATCTTTCATTTATGATTGCATATTTGTTTCATTTTGCTTATTATTTTGGACCGTTTGGTCTTGCATATGAGCCTATTTAGAAATAAACTCAAAGTTTCAGATTAAAAGCTTTGTGCATTTAAGTCTTGGTTCATCTTTGGATGTTCTTTCTTGAGCGATTTCTCCTCGAACTATAACTCTTTTGAATCTTGAAATCCTCATGTGATTATCCCTTGAATTAGAATCTCAGCCTCTTCGACCATCTTATACGCTAAGATTCATTTCATCAAACTCTGCATTCTTGAATCCGTTGATTATAAGCCTTGGATTCCCAGCTTATATCACATGAGAAGAGAGATACCAAAAGAGCAAGAAAAGCAACAAAGAAACAACGAAGACATTGACTTTATGAAAGTAACTCTTACAAAAGGGAAGTAAAAAATATAAAACCCTTGTTGATCATTTCTTTTCAATAGAAAAAAATGTTTGGTATTCCGGGACCAAAAAGTAAACAAATATGAGACTAGATATACAAAGAAGGAGAAAATGTAAAGCACATTTTTAGCAGAGTCCTGAGAAATCGTCATCATGACTCTAGTGGAACTACAACTCGAGAATAAATCTATCATCACACACGATGAAACGTTTTCTCTGGAATACTCAAAGGACGTACATTCCCAATGAATGGAAAAAAACATTTTCTTTGGGGGCTTCCATTATAAGCTTTCCCTGCACAGAGTAACATCTCTTTCACATTTTTTTGACCTACAAAAGGTGTTGCATCATGGGAAGTCAATTTGTCTACTCATATACCTTTCTTCATTTCAAATTTTTAGACTATTTTCATAGTCACACGTATGATAAAATACATTAGGACAAAAACCATGCTCGGTGATAAGGATGGTTACGGCTACTCAGGTTGTCGAAACAATGTCTTCCATAACTAGAAAGGCTCAAACAAAACAAAAATTCATTTTAAACACAAAGACGTTGATACCCTCGACTACCACCATTGATCCATTTTGTTGAAGATCGACCGGTTACCCGTGCTCCAAGTGACTCTGAATATTTTCTCTTTTGTGCAAGTTCACTACTCAAAAGACCACGTGCAAAATGTCGATATTCAAAACTCTGCACAAACATTGCTTATTTTTTTCAAACTAAAAATACTTTATTAATCATCAATTTTAATCTTAGGTAACAATAGACATTAAGCGTTATTACATGAAACTGCTTTTCTAGCCAAAATATCTACACATACGTTTGACTCACGATGATGAAAATTGAATTTAACGTGAGAGAAAATAGGTTTGCAACTCTTGATTATGTCGAGATGATGTTGAAGACTGAGATTCTCCTTGTCACATTGAATGATGCCAGTAATAATCGAGTTGTAACCTTCAAATTCGATCGAGTTGTATCCTAATTGCGAAGCCGCTTGCATTGCCCATATTAAAGCTGATCATTATGATTCTTCAATCGTGTATCGTCCTTAAAATTTAACCATACCACCACTGAGAAAAACACCATTTGAATTGCGTATAACCCAACCTATTCCGGAGATTCAATCTCTTTCATGGTGTGAAGCATCATAGTTGCATTTAACCCAACCTTGCAACAATCATTGCCAATGCGTGTTGAACTGTGTCCTCTCTGACTACCAACATTGACAGAATCTTCACCGAGAGATGTCATCCATTCTTTTGTATCACACACATCACGATTGAAAGTTTCCATAGCATCCAACATTTTCTTATTGTAAATGAGCTTATTTAAACTCTTCCATATTATCCACATCATCCAAAATGGAAGAAAATACGGGAAACTCTCTACATGAGCGCTACGATGAAGATTAAACAAGAAACAAAATTATCTTTCATTGGGATAGTAGAATCACACAAAAGATGTGTTGGGATTTCACTTAATCTCCAAACTATTTCTCCATAAGTAACCGTGAAAAACACATATGAAATCCACAAAACTCCATAGTTATCTAGTTTTACTACCACGTTTTTCAGATGCATTGAAAACTTCATTAAATCTCCACACATAAGCCAATGACCAGCTCATCTAACAACAATACGTTGCAATCCTTCCCATAATCCGTGTCTCAATTTTCTAATTGGATGCCCGTAGATGAAAAATAAATAGAAAGAGTAATATTGATTATTTATCTTACAATCAATTATCCTTGCATCAACATAAAAGAAAAACACATAAATAAACTTCTTCCATAACAACACTAAACCACCACCAATGCCTAAAAGTGAAACACACTTAACATAATCATCATCTAATTGAGCAACAACATCACGAGCAATATCATCTTGGTTCTTGGTCACGATAAAGAATAGTAAGTCTCAGAATACTTAGCCTTGATTACTTGTAGATGTCGAACCACCATTGAGCCCTTCAAGTCCCGACAGTTCCAAAATATTGTATTCATCCCGACTCCGGTGGCTTATGGCCCACTGTACCCTCTCTGTCAGGTTGTGGTTGTGTATGGGCACTCCTTGCATCACTAGTGTTGGAAAAACTTGCCACATCTAGAAGGTTTTATGAACCAATTGCAAATCTCCACCATTTCATATTGAGATCTCCTCCTCTCTGAGAAACGTTCCTGGCAATCTCAACAGCAAAAATTTGTCTCATATCACAATATACTATAGGAATCTCCGTAACAAGAGAACCCTCATCCTTCTTCCTTTTTGGAGAAGAAGCTGTTGGTACTTCATTATCTTTTGCATATGTAGTCTTCTATTCTCTATGTACCTCAAGGGCCTTGAGTCAAGGCTTGCTTCCTTGGAATAGAGAAACCCGGAGGTTGATCATCATCATTATCATCATCTTCATCATCATCATTTGGTGGCACAACATGAGCCCAATTGTTGTTTGCAAGGCGTTATGTATTCTCATGTGTCACCATCCCACATACAGAGCAGAAACCATGCAGTTTTTCTTAACGAAATTTAAGAACACTTGTCTCTTCTCCAAAGTGTAAAACCTTTTGAAACATAAGCGGTGTATATATATTCCATAAGATTCAAACTCGAACATAGTCGACATGTAATGCACCATCTCCTTGGAAATCAGTTTCGAGAAAGTGATCCAACGTATATCCTATGTGGGTAACCATACGGAGGGTCACAAACTGGAGCGGAATACCCTGATTTCCACCCATAAAGGAATTTTCTTGAGATCTTCATCATAATGAAGAAGAGTCTATTTCTGGATCGCACACATACACTCGTTGAAAGACCATTGACCTCTCCTTAGAAGCGAAAGCATGGACTCTTCAAATTGGAACATGAATTGAACATTCATGTTCTCAAGTATTCTTCCCACCACTTTGTCGTTAACGCCCTATAGTCGAGCTGAGTCGTCATTGCATGAAACTTTTGTTAGGGTTCACTAGTTTCTTGAGTAAATTGAATCGAGTTTCGTTGGCTGCTTCAACACAGAGATCGAGATGGAGATTGAAAACTTCATCCTCAATTTCCAGTGAAATTTTCTACAATTGTTTCAAATTTTATCCATCATGACCAAGAGAAAAAAAAGGAGAAATTCCCTAGAATACCATCAAACCAAGTTTAGTGGACAAACTTAGCACAAGGGATTGAAAATTCCTTAAATACCATTATTTAAAGGATACAAAGACTTTTTTATCCTCATATAATAACTCAACCTAAAAAAAAAAATTTTTTTTAACAAAATTAAAAATGGAAACAAAAAAAAATTGATCGAAACTTTTTCTTTTCTCTTCTTCACAAAATCATGATGACAATTTCATGTTCTTCACAAAAATTTCGAATCAATCGTGATGATTTTGTGGTCGCGATATGGATAGCTGATAGAAGATAGCTCAACCACTACTTTTTTACCTATCTCAATCACTCTTCTGTTACCGATAGCTCAATCGCGATAGTCAATAGCTCAATCGCGATAGTCGATAGCTCAATCGCGATAGTCGATAGCTCAATCAAGCTCTGAATCATGATCTGGATTCAAAATGGAAGAGTATCTTTCATCTCTGTCACTAATCGATTTGGTATGTATTCTACTTTTTTATTGATTTGGAGAAAACAAAACCATATTTTCGTTTTTGATATCGATTTGGGGAAAAAACGTCGACCTCTAACACTTGCAACTTTAGTTTGTTTATGAATTTTCCCAAATATGATAACATGGATATATGTAAAGTTATATTTGGTCTTGTTTTGCTTCCATCCTTGTGAAATTTGTTGAAGCATTACCCAAATGGAGCAACAAAAATACTTTAGTTACGACTCACACCATGTCTTAGTATATAGTGATGGCTACACTGTCTTTGTTTGTGTTTTACCTCTTATACGAGATATTCTTTGTTCTCCGTGAGTTAAAACTGTAATCTTCAGGTTTTCACTGTATCTATGTATCTATTGTATTTGACATTACAAAACTTTAAATTTCAGCTGAGTAGCACAACTCTCTTCGAAATTTCAGCTAGATAGGAGCACGTATGACACTGTCATCTTGAAATAAACCTTGACAAAGCTGCTTCACTGGAAATTATACAATCTATTTTTTTTTCACTAACAAAAATTAGGCTAAGAGAAGTTTATATAACTCCACATCACCCTAACTTCATAGAAAACCCAAAGATGAAATCTTGCCTTTTTATTTATTTCAGGCAAGTATGGTGGAGATCTATGCTACTTTTGGCGAGTGCAAATTAAATGACAAGCTCCAATGGGAATTTTGTGTAGATACAAACAAAAGAAGATCACTTTGTGAGGTAGATGAGAACATCACATACAAGGATTTAGTTGATATGGTTGTCGAAGACTTTGGAATTGACTGCTCAGTTAAAGAAAGAGATATTGCACTCAGCTATGGACTTTCAATAAGAATGAAATTGATGGTAGAGGATTCTCCACCAATTTATATGCGAAACGATCGCCAAGTAAGAAATTTTATCAAGAAGATAAAAGAAGATCTTGAACTGATTCGTTTGTGTGTATCGATAATTAAGTCACAAATGCAACCGATTGACGAGTGTTAGATAGCTTGCATAATTTAAGTGTGCATTCTTTGGTTATTAACTATTTAGGAGGCTTTCCCAAATGTTTAAAAAAATTTCCTAAACAAAATATTTGGGAAGGATTAATAACCATTTAGGAAGGCCTTCCTAAAACATATGTCACATTTGTTTTAACTCTACTTACTACTCTTTCAATACTAAATTCCTTTTCATTTGATTTAGGTGAGTGACAAATGCAAAGACTTTTCTCTTGAGATTGTTGGTAGCAACACACAAGAGAGATATATGAAGAGTGATTCTTTTCCATAATACAATTTTAAAATACATTTTGTTACTGTTTGCAAATGGTTACCTTTTTTAAGGATACAGTTTATTATTTTATTGATTGATTTTTGGACTACACCTAAGCGGCAAACGATTATGGAGTGAACTTGTATCTTTGTCTAGTTCCATAAACTAATTCAATTAACTGTAAGTATTTTAGGAAAACTTCTTGCATATTTAGGATATTATTCCGAATTGGAAAAGACTTCCTACATATGTAATAATACTTCTTAAATATAAATGAAAGGTTTTCGAATTTAACAGCAACATATGTTTTGATTATATACACATTGCCACTTTTGATTCTGATGAATTTGAATCTTATGTGACAATACCATCATTCGTAAAACATCCATATATACATTTATAAAACTAAAATACTCAAAAGTGACAAGATCAACATACATACATTCATAAAACATCATACATACGTTCACGAGATTTCTAAAGAGGATCACTTTGTGAGGCACGGTTGTAATATTGTATGCTTAGCTAGTGTAATGCATCATAGGATTATTAACCGTGAATAGTCTGGTTTGCCAACACTCAATTCCTGAGGCGAAAGTATCTATTCCATAATCTTTATATAACAAAACGATGCAAACTGATTTACTATTGCTTAATGCGGCTCAGGTATAAGTTGGAATCGCGGCTGAGACATTGAAATCCTTACAGGAAATGAATCTTCTTCCATATTTGTACCTATAAAGAATAGAAAAATAAAAATGTTATTGTATTGTAGAGTTTGTATACACTTCTACGAGCTATAAAACAAGGCTTTGATTTAGAATAACTCATTGCTAAATCAAAGATCACCAATTTGTTTATAAAATAAAGCAAACTCTTTTTTCTTTGTGAATTTAGGAAGACCTTCCTAAATATGTAGGAAACATTCATGAAAAATCAAGAATCCTTCCTAAAAGTAATCTATGAAGGATTCCCACATATTTAGGAAGACCTTCCTAACTAATCAAGAAACATGAAAATTAATATAAAAGATGACAAATGACAGAATATATAGCCCTTCACTAAGCTTACTAAACACAAGAATGCCCAACTATTATTATCGAAGACAAGAATGCCTATTTCCAAAACATATGTATATCTTGTCATCTTGAAAGAATCCTCCATAAATACCAAAATTTGTATATCTTGTTCCTAGAAAAGTGATATAGCTATTTCTCCTCATTCCAATTCCAAAGCAGAAATCTTTTAAACAAAATCTGGATTTTCACTTTGAAATATATTAATTGCAATTGTGATTTCATACAAAAAGATTCGTAAGTTTTAAATTTTGGCAGAATTGTAGTCAGGGACTTTGAAGGAGGCAATGGCTTTGTCAATGGGAGGATCTCGGTGTATGTGACCGTTGTCAAGATCTGCCAACAAAAGATATACAAACTCGCTTACTAGTTTGGTTCTAAGTAACAAAGTGTTTATTGATTCTCTACTACGACACTTACACTAGAATCAATGTCGATTTTGACAAAGCATTCTTGTACTTTTATTGTGTAGCAACATCAACAGCATGTACTCCTCCTTTCTTCAGAGCAGTAGACTTAAGACCCTAAACAAGAGAACACAGACAAGAGAATAAGGCTCTTCATTCATGCAATTAACTACAGAGTTGAGCTGCTAGATTAATTTCAGACAGTCATAAGGGTTATGAAGCCAGAAATGCCTAACAACAAAATTCCATTAGCTAATTGATACGGTCACATATAATAATTCAATTATACAAAGAAATTGTACGATGAATCACACAGTAGAATCCTTCAAAGATAACCTTTGAAATCAAAGTCAAAGCTACACCAACGTTGACCTCATTTTCACTCCTCATCAAACATCTAGTCCTTAAACAGAAGTAATTTAATCATATATACGTCCTGTCTCGCAGATCCCTTGACAGTTACCATAGATCTAATCCAGAATAACTGATAAAATTGATTTTAACAAGCGGATAAGATCGATCAGACCGACAACATATACTCCTGAATGCAGCTAAATGCAAACAACATTTAAATTCAGAACAATACATCTAAGCACGAATCAAAATTGAAGTCGAACGAAAATATGAGAATAGAAAAAGGAATGTGTCGATATAATCCATGAGAGAACCGTCGTCTGCCATTGATGTAGTAAGCTTTCTTAGTCTCGGCCTCCGTAGAGACAGATTAAAGTGAAATCAGTACGAACCAAAGCAACCCTAGAACTTCATTATTTTTCAGATTATCGGAGAAATAGGACGAGACAAAGAGAAAGAGGAAGAGACAGAGAGAAGGAGGAAGAGCCAGAGACAATACCGATTAGCAAGCCGGCGATGATGATTCCGGTAACATACATCAACGATTCCGACGATGAGAATCGGCTTCGGCGATTCTCAACAAATCGTTTTTTTGCTTTCTGATTTTTCTGTTTTTTTTTTAATTCTTAAACTAAAATAAAGGAGTTTTTAGTCATTTTGCTGATAAACTTGTGGTCTTGTAGTATTTGTGGAACATTGAAGATGAGGTGCTACTTTTATCCACAAAATTTGGTTTAGTGCTATTTATGAGAATTGCCCCAAAAAAAATTCATTTAGGGGGTGTTATTGAATCAATGATTTAAAGTTAATTCCATCAGTTTTAAAATCTTCAAAAATTTAATTTTTGATGGAGTCTATGTATGTGGATTCTAAAATCTCTGCAGTATACCTTGGATTTTGTTTATAATCATTTGTTCATTAAACTCCATCTACGAGTCATTTCAAATCCATTAAAAAACAAAGATTTTCAGAATCTTTTAATGTTGAATAACACTGGATTTTAATGATGGATTTAAAATCTTTTATTGAATAACACCAGATTTTAAAATCTTTAAGACATAGATTTACAAATACAATATCCAATAACACCAGATTTTAAAATAGAATTTAGAATCATTGATTGAATAACAGTGGATTCTGTTTAGATTTAAACTCTATTAAAATCCAATATTGAATAACACCCCTTACTTTGTTTGTTTGATCAACATCGAAGATAAAAAAACAAATGCACGAGATAAATATTGTTGTGAGATCGACAGTTGTGAAACTATATAAAAGAAATCTCGTGAATTTCTTTTTTGTCAAAAGGAATAGAGCGAGAAAACTACGCTAATAGAACAAAAACAGAACCAATAGAGAAATAAGCACATCTTTGTATGTCATAGTCTTTTATTGAAGGAAAAAAGATTTATGTTTATTATGACGTCAATAATATAAATGGATTAGATGTTGCTTTTATTAGACGCATAAACATTGTTTACAAATATTTATTTATTATATAAAGCATGATGCGTGATATTTAGATAAAATTATAACTCATCATATCATGACATGTGTCTTTGTTAATTTAGATTGCGACACGTGTTGATATAGATAATATAAAAATATAAATTTTCTTTTTCTATATTATTTATTTCTTAAATCAAATTGTAACGTAAATAAAAGGATATAATAGTATAAAAAATACATATTATTAAAAATTTAAAAGAAAAAAGTAAATCAAAAAGAATAAAAAAAGAAAATAAAACAAATTATTTCTAATTGTAGTATAAATAAATAAAAAATAATAGTAAAAAAAACGACATATTATTAAAAAAATTAAAAGAAAATAGTAAATAAAAAATATTAAAAAAGAAAAATAAGACAAATTATTTCTAATTTTTAAAAGTATTAGTGAAAATTTGATATTCATGAGATGACAACATGTGTCAAAATTTTAATTTTAATATAATTTCCATATATTTTTGTAATACTTTTTTATTTCTTTACTAATATGTTTTGTTAATTTTCTACTATTTGTTTAATAATAATGACATATATTAGACATAAATTTGATAGAATGCGTTATGCATATATTGTTTTGATATAAAAATATTAGATATTATTGATTGACAAAGAATTCATGGAGTAAAAATATGGTTTTAGTATTATGGAAGAAATAGATGAGTTGTATTAAGAGATGAATTACGTAGAGTTGAAATCCAGTTTGAAACATACTAATCAATATCCAAAATAAATGTGCGAATAATCAATCAAAATCTAAATATTTACATTAACAAGATTTAACATATATTTCTTATATTTTCATAAAGTTTATCTTTATTAAATTTAATTGATTACTGACAACATATGTTTTACTTTGTTTTTTATAATATATAAATAAGTTATAATTAAAACCACGCATGTCCTAATCTAGTATCATATAAATACGTAGTTATTCGGATTAGTCGGATATTATTCGAACTGAACTCGATCCGGCATATTCTTTAAAATGATATTCAAGCAATTATTTAAGATACCCAAAATAAAATCATATTATTTTATCTATGGGATTGAACACCCCTACCCAGCATAGAAGGTGAATTGAATTTGAATCAATTTCTCAAATGGCCCTTAAATAAGAAATTTAATCTAACTAACCCTTCCTAAATCTAACTAACCCCTATCTTTTTCAAACCCATTTTTTGTCTACTATACCCTTCTTTATTTATTATTATTAATACAACCCTCAATTTAATACTCCATAAATACTCTCAACAACTAATTAATTAATTAAAAATAACAACCAATCTTCTTCTTCCACCTCACCTCCTTCTTCTTCTTTCTTCTTCTTCGTTTCACAGCAACAAAACAAAAAACAGAGCCAACGTTGGTTGCTCACGAATCTTCACGTCTTCAGACCTTGAACCTTCAAGTTCAAGGTAAGATTTTTGCGTTTGCTATTTTCGTGTTTAGAGTTAGATTAGATTGTCAAAAACCCTATTTTAAAAGGGTTCTTCTCAA
Organism: Pseudoturritis turrita; assembly: GCA_900406555.1. Taxonomy (NCBI): domain Eukaryota; kingdom Viridiplantae; phylum Streptophyta; class Magnoliopsida; order Brassicales; family Brassicaceae; genus Pseudoturritis; species Pseudoturritis turrita. Next base: position 118,249 of record OVBL01000294.1, on the reverse strand, counting down.
TTTGGAGATTTCTTTGTAGATATGAAAATTTGTTATTTTTGTTTCTCAACTTGTTTTTTAAGTCTATTAGGGTTATGACATGATTTTCGTGGTAAAATACCAACTGAATCGTTGTGAATCATAGTAAATCGGAGGTAAATCGAAACTGCAGAGGTATAACTGATACAACTGGTACCAGTAAGACTGATTGGTACTACTAAGATAACTGGTACTAGTGAGACTGACTGGTATTACTGGGATAACTGGTATTACTGAGAAAGATAGTATTACTGAAACAACTGGTATTACTGAAACGACACTATAATTATTTACTAACGATATTTGTTATTCTTTTCCAGGGGACAATGAATAAAACATGCTGCACAATCATATGTTTTGATTATGGAGGATGTTATTCAAGGGAAGGTGATTACATAAGATGGAGCTTAGGAGGAGATGAAATTCACACTTTAGCGATGCGGACCGCAGTGGAAGAGGTGACTTATTCGGCGTTAGTTGATGGAATTGGCAGGAAGATCATGATAGATGAAGCTACAACGCAGCTGAAACTCAGTTACTTTCCGTTGGTTTTGAATGTTAGGGTACCATCATATATCTCGAATGATGATGAGGTTTTTAATTATCTAATGCAAGTGAATGGAGATGGTCTTAGAAGTCTTTTGCATGTGGAGCTCATCGAAGATGTGGAACAAAACGTGGAACTGACAGGAGAGGGTCGAGAACGTGAAGTTGGTGTAGGTGATGGTATGATAACTCTTTACACCAACGAACCATCAGAACACCATGAGCTGGTACAACTAGGTATAACTGTGTTACTGATTTTGTGTGTTCTCTCTGCCTGGTATTACTAGGTATAACTAGATATAACTGTGGGAATTATTTTGTGTGTTCTCTCTGTCTGGTATTACTATGTATAACTAGGTATTACTGTGGGAATTATCTTGTGTGTTTCTCTCTGGCTGGTATTACTAGGTATAACTGGTATAACTATTTGACCCGGTTTTGATTGCAGATCATGAAGAACTTGGTAATGAGGATAATGTTGGTATGTATGAAGATGCTAATGAGGATAACTTTGGCACGTATGAAGGTAATGAGGGACCAGATGTTGTGGAAGGAGTGGGGCATGTAACTAATGCATGGGAAGATGGTATGGATATCACTATAGGTCAAGAATTTCGAAGTAGGCAAGAAGTGAAAGATTTAGTTCAAATAGCTTCACATCAGAATTGTTTTGAGTATGATGTAAAGAAGTCGGCTCCCCACCGATATCTGCTAAAATGTAGTGAAGCAAAAGTTGGTTGCGAGTGGTATTTACGAGTTGCTCCGCATCCGAATTCCGATAGCTGGACGGTTAAAACTTACAATAAGATGCATACATGCTCTCGAGCTGATGCAAGTACAAGGAGAACCAGAAGGAAAGGGACACCACAAATAGTCGCATCTATTTTGCATGAAGATTATCCAGGTGATTTGAAGACTCCAACTCCGAAAAGTCTGATAGAGTTAGTCAAAGGAAAAGCTAGTGTTGATATATCATACTCTACTGCATGGAGAAGAAAAAAAGAAGCTGCTAATGTTGTGCGGGGAAGTCCTGAGGAGAGTTATCAGATGTTGGAGTCTTATATGTACATGCTAAGGGACATGAATGAGGGTACACGAACTTGTGTGGTATGGGATGAGGAACGTAGGTTTAAGTATTTGTTCTTTGCGCTTGGAGCTTGCATTGAAGGGTTCAAAGCCATGAGAAAAGTCCTCGTTGTGGATGCCACCCACCTTAAGAATGCATTTGGTGGAGTTCTAATTGTTGCTACGGCTCAGGATCTTGATCGTCATCATTATCCAATTGCTTTTGGTGTAGTTGATGGTGAAAAAGAAGTAAGTTGGATGTGGTTTATGGAGCAGTTGAAATCAGTGGTACCAGATGATGTTGAAATGGTTTTTATATCTGATAGAAATTAAAGCCTCATCAAGTCAATACGTGAGGTGTTCCCGTTGTCTAAACATGGGTATTGTATCTACCATTTGTCTCAGAATGTGAAAGGAAGCGTTTCTGGTGCTAAGAAAAAAACTGTTGCGGATAAGTTCATGGAATGCGCTCATGCTTATACAGAGGCAGAGTTCCTAACACTATTTGGTGCGTTTAGAAGAAGGTATCCTTCTGCAGCTGCTTATCTGGATAGAAGTGTTGAGGTGAATAAATGGGCAAGGTGTTATTTTCCAGGAGAAAGATACAACATAGAGACCATCAATTCTGCAGAATCTATCAATTCTATTTTGGTAGAAGCAAGGAAGTACTCGTTATTACCTATGATTGATGTGATCGTTGGAAAATTGGCTGAATGGTTCAACAAACATAGGAAGAGTTCTGATGAAGTGTTATTGTCACAGAAGTTGGTTCCTTATGTGCACAATGTAATTCATGACATATTACCGATTGGAAAGAAATTAACGACGCGTGAGTTAAACAGCTTCAGCCATGAGTACAATGTGATTGGACAGGATGGCAAAAATTATTTGGTTAATTTGACCCAGAAAACTTGCACTTGCAAGTATTTTGATATAGACAGGTACCCATGCGTGCATGCAATAGCCGCTATCGTCCGATTAAGCGGAGAGACAGATGTCCGTCTACATGAGTTTTGTTCCATATATTATTTTATGGAGCAGTGGACATTGGCGTATTGCAGGACGATATATCCTGTACCCCATAAGTCAACTTGGATTGTACCTAACCTTATACGAGATTCGATTGGCTTGCCTCCGCCACATGAAGAACCTAAAAGAGGAAGAAGTCAACAAACACGGTACCCGTCAGCTGGAGAATCTCGAGGAAGAGGAAGAGGACGAGGACGTGGAAGGGGAGATGGACGAGGACGGGGAAGGGGAAGGGGACGGTTGTATGAGTATTTTGTGAACGATCCCAATGTGGACGATGAGTATGTATAATGGTTGTAATTGTGTCACTCAATTTGGGGTGTTCTCTTTGTCTGGTATAATCAGGTATGACTGGTGTAACTGTGTGACTAATTTTGTGTGTTATCTCTGTTTGGTATAACTAGGTATGACTGGTTTAACTGTTTGACTCAATTTGTGTGTTCTCTCTGTTTACTTTATGTGTAATTTTTGCTTAATTTGTGTACTCTTTACTTATTGATTGATTTTTGTGTACTTTATACTAGGGTACCACTGGGTACTCATGAGTATAAATACTGAGCGTATACCAAAATCTATTTCTTTTACTAAAACTACATTAAACTATTGGTTTATGTGTCAATAGAAGCCTAATTCTTATGTGCAACAAACAAAAATGGTGTTTTCAGACATGTTAATATATGAAACTATAGTAAATGTATTTAAATGAAACAATTTCATCAATACTACTACAAAAATTATAATTTTAACACGGTATAACTAATTATACGTGAAAAATGTCAAAATACAACTATGAACATATCAGTACTACTAGAAGATCCAGTATAACTATTAGTAAACTTTTAATATTTTTAATTCCTTTAACGGCGCATATGTTAAACGTGATATTTTTTTATTATTTTTTTAGTGCTGAATACACATGTTTAAAATATTTTTCTTTATCAAGTGAATTTACTAGCTAGTTATACCAGTAGTACCAGAATTCTAGAATTAGGCCATAGTATTACTTATAAAAACCAACATTACCAACAACCACCGGTACATGAAAACTGATTTCAACATCCAAATACACATGAGTACCTAAAAACATCAGTTTAATACCTAGTCTTTTAATACCTAATACCATTCCAAGGGGCTTCTAATACCCAAAAACAGGCCAAAATACAAAAAAAAATAATCCAAACATTCCAAGTCTCACTTCTTTGGTTTCTTCGTCGTCTTTTTCTCATCCGCCATGTCAGTTTGTCCCGTGTTCTTCCTGGTCCTTTTCTTCCCAGCTGCCATGTCAGTTTGTCTTGTGTTCTTTCTGGTCATTTTCTTCCCCTCCGCAATATTAGCTATTTTCCCATCCTTCGTAAACGGAGATTTCGTGAACTGTGATGGTTTGGTATTCCTCGACACCCTTGGAGTACGACTCTTCTGCTTTCCTTTCTTATTCACAGCCCGAGGTCCTTCTTCTTTTCCTTCAGCCTCAGTTTCTCTTATATCACCAAAAACCGCCATTAGCTTCTCTTTAATCACATTTCTCTCATAAACAACAATAGCCAATTCTTCTGCTTTTTTCTCTTCTTTCCCTTCAGACATTTCTGTATCTTTCTCTTCTTCTTCTTCTTCTTCTTCTTCTTCTTCTTCTCCATCTGTCTCTTTCTCTTCTTCTTCTTTTTCTTCTTCTTCTTCTTGATCTTCTTCTTCTTCATGTTCTGTTTCTTTCTCTTTTTCTGTCCCTTTTTTCTCTTTTTCTTTTTCTTGATCTTTCTCTTCTTTATCTGCTTCTGTCTCCTCTGCTTCGTCAGCTCTCTCAAACCCAGCCCCTTCATTCTCATCGTCAGCTCTCTCAAATCCAGCCCATTCATTCTCATCGTCAGCTCTCTCAAACCCTTCCCACTCATTCTCCCTATCACCTCTTACTTTACTTTGAAGATCCTCCACTTGTTTACTTAACTGCCTCAACTTCTTCCCTAAACCATTTGTTACAGTACTCACCTTCTCAAACTCTTCATTCATCTTTTTACTCAGCCTAACTTCCATGTCTTTCAAAAGCTGAAGCAATCCAAGATCCTTCTCTGGTTCCTCAGCCTGAAGCAATCCAGTCTCTTTTTCTTGCTCCTTTGTCTTCCGGGAAGCCACATCTAAGTCGTACAACTCTTCCCAACATATCTTTTTCACTGCAAGATGCTGGTTCCAACTGTCTGGGATCATGTCCAAGGCTTTATCATCTGGTTCATCATCTATTATGCGCGCCAAAAGATATTCTTCTTCCAATTCAGGTACCAAGATACTCTGAATATCCTGTGGATGTAAAGAAGTACAACTTAGCTATAAACATTAACAAAAACGATTTCTAATTAAGAATTTAATTGAATTCATACCTTAGTAGAATCAAGCGAACCATAAATCTCTTCCAATGGCCAACCTTTCATACTACAACCTCTGAACTTCTGCTTGCACATCCTTGGGCACTCTTTGTCCGCCTCTTCAACATCTTCTCGAAATGATTTCCTCAGATTTGGTATACACTCAAAAGCCAGAATCTACATATAGAGATATAGTATGTCAAACGTTAAATAATAAATCATTAATATATTCAGAAAAATAAGATTTACCTCCAAAGGAATTATGAATCCAGGAAAGGTCAATGTATCTTGCGTAGAGCCGTTTAAATGATTCATCGCATGATAAACATCCTTGATAAAATCCTCAAATGTCATTCGCCCCCACGGAAATTGTTTACACAAATCCGGATCTTCAGCCATTCTAAACAGGAATGAATCTACATTTCCATCAACCTTCGCCTTACCTCTGAGTACCGAGCATAAGAAATACAAGATTGCCATCTTCAGGCGATCGGGACAACTCCTCTTCATTGACTGTAGCTTCTCTTTCACATCATTGACTGTTATATTTTTCTTATTATCCCGAAACATCCTCTCCTTAAACTGATTTCTGTACTTGTCCAACCTCATCTTCGGATTAATTCCTTTCGGGTAGTCATGGTAGTACAACCCAGAGATCAGACCATGCTCTCTCAAAGAATACCGGATAGGAACGCCATTCACCACAAACCAAATAGCTGTCTTCCTATCCACACAAACAGTTCGAAGTAGTAGCATCCACATTCCCATAAGCTTACGGTTTGGTTCCTTAACCATGTGGAAAAAGTGTTGAAACTGAGGGTGCGTTTTGAACCATTCCAACTCTGGTTTAAGCTCCTCTATGATCCCCAAGAACTTGCTCAAATAACACCTTGTTTGTATCTTGCAGCTCTTGTTATATTCGGTCTGTTGGAAGAAAAGCTTCAGAGGCTGCATCGGTTGGGTATCTGATACCTCTACATCCTGCAATCCAAACACAGTTTAAATCCCAATAACACATAGTTATCCTATGTAGTACTAGTTAACCTAAGTACTAACAGTTGTACTTAGTAGTACCAGTTGTTCCAATTTCTCCTAGTTGACCTATGTAGTACTAGTAGTCCTAGGAAGTAGCAGTTGTCCTAGGCAGTACTAGTTGTTCTAACTTGTCATAGTTATCTTAAGTAGTACTAGTTGTCCTAGGCAATACTAGTTGTCCTAGGCAGTACGCAGTTGTTCCAGAAGCAGTTAACAATTTCGAAATTCATACTCTTCACATACCTTCGATAGCGTAGCCTCATTTTCAGACCCATTATCTGAGTCGCTCATAGCATATCTTTGCAAGGACGCTAGTGAAGTCCCATCCTTTGAAGTCCCTCTTGAAGTCGAGCCTCTTGAAGTCCATTTCTTCGTAAGTCCTCCCCTAGTATTAGCCATTTCTACAAATCCACAATATTACCAAATCAAAACAGACACAAAATCAAAATCCTACACAAGCAGACACAAAATCCAAATCCTACACAAACCCTAGAAAACTCTAATGGTATTATATTCGAAATTTACTTCAAACCCTAAATTCAAACCCGACACATCTCCAATTCATATCAAAACCCGACATATCTCCATTTGAAATCAAAATTCGAGTACAAATCAAAACCCTATCATCTCGCAAACTAAAATCTTTTGGAAATCAAAACCCCTTTTCTCAGAAAAAGAGATGTGATTGAGGGTTACCTTGAAGAGGTGGGAGACGGAGATAGGAGACGGAGATGGAGACGGATACGGCGTCAGCGACGATGACTGTGACGGCAACGGTGGCAACGGCAGCGGCGAAGACAAAGAAGAAATCGCCTGGGAGGAAGAGAAGAGCCGTAACGATAAAATAAGTTTTTTTTTTTTTTTTTTTTCCAGATCTATAATTTAGGATCTTTTAGTTGGATCCGGATTTGGATATGGATCTATGGTTGGGTCGCGTAATTTTTCTGATTCATTAAAGGTGTCTTCGTCATTGCTCACATATTCGTTTTAAAAAAATTTAAAAAAAAAATATTTTTTATAACAGGGCATTTCAGATTAATTTTTTGTTCAAAGGGTCAATTGAGATTACGGCTCATTGAATTTGGCGTCTGCGTTTGTAGATCTTTATTCGATTTCCATAAAGAGAAAAAGAGAATTGTTCTTTTCTTTTTCTCTTCTGCGTGTGACAGTCACAGAGTCGGCTTCTTATTCAATTTCAGCCGAGAGAGAGGACGGAAATGGAAGGAAAAAAGCGTGAAGTGGTTGTTTCATCTCTGCAATTCGCCTGCTCCGACGATATCTCCACCAACGTCGCGGCCGCTGAGCGGTTCCTCTCTCTTTCTCTCAATCTCTCTTGGTTCCTGATTTTTAGTCTTCTCTTTGAGTTTGGTTTGTTTTGCTACTTGGAATCAAAGTTTTCCTAAGAATTCTAGCGTTTATTTTATCTTCGTTGAACATCCAAATACGAATATCTGCAATTCTGATATAGCTTTCTAGGTTTTCCCCGTTTGAATGCGATCGCTATCTGACAAGGGAACTGTTTGCAGGCTGGTCAGGGAAGCACACGCAAAAGGAGCAAATATCGTTCTTATTCAGGTCATTGTTGCTCTTGAAATTTGGTTTTTCAAGATATGGTTTTGATTAAGACTGTTGTGTCACTTGATAATATGGTATCTCCAGATTTTTACATCTATGAATTATCAATACAGGAACTTTTTGAGGGATATTACTTCTGTCAAGCACAGAGAGAGGACTTTTTTCAGCGAGCCAAGCCTTACAAGAACCATCCTACCATTGCAAGGTGACATTGCTTCTTCAATGATTCTCTTGATATCTATATCTATTATCTAATGCTTTAATGGTTGGGACAATTACATGATGCACAGGATGCAGAACCTGGCAAAGGAGTTGGGTGTTGTAATACCGGTTAGCTTCTTTGAGGAGGCAAATAATGCACATTACAACTCAATAGCCATAATTGATGCTGATGGAACTGACCTTGGGATTTATAGGAAGTCACATATTCCTGATGGACCGGGTGAGTCAAGTTTTTGAGTCGGAAATAGCTCGAGTTTTTTCTACCTTTTTGGCTGATACCTTTTTCTTAACTTCAGGTTACCAAGAAAAGTTTTATTTCAATCCTGGAGACACTGGCTTTAAGGTAATTTTGACTAGAAAGAAGAATTTCAAATTAAAAGATATTTCTTATCTGCATGTTATTTGGTTCACATGAATGATTGATCTCTTTCCCCTTGGCATGAATAGGTTTTCCAGACAAAGTTTGCAAAAATTGGAGTAGGTAAGATGCTCTATTTCCTATATATCTTTTTCTTCGTCACTTCATCATAACTGATTATTGGTGCAATGTCTTATTCAGCTATATGTTGGGATCAGTGGTTTCCTGAGGCAGCTCGAGCTATGGTTCTACAGGGTGCTGAAGTATTGTTTTATCCCACCGCTATTGGATCTGAACCTCAAGACCAGGGATTGGATTCGCGTGATCATTGGAGGAGAGTCATGCAAGGGCATGCTGGAGCTAATGTGGTAAGCTATTAGGTCTTAACACTTTCAGTTTTTGAAGTCATCAGTGTCTTATCGGAGTGCTATGTGTGTAACTTATGACTATAATTGATTTAACTGTTACATGAGCAATGAATTATGTGTACCTAGTTTGTTTCACTTCTTCTTTTAGTTGTAATTATGGATAGATTAATCAGTCATTTTCTTTTCCTAGTGAATAACCGGTTTTTCTGTAATGGTTGGAATACTGTGTGTTTCAGGTGCCTCTAGTGGCTTCAAATCGCATAGGGAAGGAAATAATTGAAACTGAGCATGGACCCAGTCAGATCACTTTCTATGGGAATTCCTTCATTGCCGGTATCACTTTATAATAGATGCGAATTTGTTCATCAGACATATGGAATAAATTTAAAGAGGTGATACAATATGTTAGTTAAGCATTTGGCCCAACAATTTTTGCCAAAATTGTTTTTGTGATATTGCAGGACCAACAGGTGAAATTGTGGCTGAGGCTGATGATAAAGCAGAAGCCGTCCTCGTGGCACAGTTTGATCTTGAGAAGATCAAATCCAAAAGGCAAAGCTGGGGAGTTTTCCGTGACCGCCGTCCCGATTTGTACAAGGTGCTTCTTACTATGGACGGTAACCTCTGAATCATGTGCTGTTGGAAGCTATAATCTATATGTTAGAGTTGCTTTAAGATGACACTGGGGAAATCCATTAATAATCTTGGTAACCCTTCCCAAATGCAAAGACCCATATTAGGGTTCACTTGTATTATTTTTAATAAATGCAACTAGAAATTCTCAATGGCTCTTTCATCTTTCTAAGGCTATCAATTTTGCTTACATAATACATTGAATCGTTTGTGTTTAGCGATTGTATTTTCAGTCGATGGATAAATTTTGTTTGTATGTAAACGCCAAATGCAAAAGGAGACGTGTTTGGCTTTGCTTTGCAAAAATAATATATAAAAAATAAAAAATGCTTATATTTCAAAAATGTGAATTTGTAAACACAAACGCATAAATTGTCTTTGGAAACAGTAAGCCTAAGTTACTTGCACCTTAAATTACCAAGAAAAAATAAAAAAATTGAAGAGAATTCCATCGAAACACACAAGACTGTTAATGAAGTCTCAAAACTCCAACATCTATCTTCATGTTTCCTGTGTCTTTTGATCATCATCATCCAATTCACTTGATGGTTTATGTTCATCATCAAGCATTGTTGTTCTCCCAGGTCCTTCCACCTTGAGTATTTCATCTTCCTTGTCCAAATTATCAACATCTTCGTCTTCTGCTTCATCAAAATCATACCTTTCTTCCTGATTGTATTCTTCCACATCACCATCTTCAGCTTCACTACTATTATGAGAAAGATCGACTTGGGAAGATGCAATTTTCCTCTCTCTGAGTGTTTTGTCTGTTAGGTTCTTGAGCAAGTTCATCACTTGGACTGCATACATTAATGCTGTTAAAGGATCTGCCATCTGCAATAAAACCGAAACAGACCCAGCTTACAAATTAGGTGGTTACTTGAGTAGCGATGGTGCATTTCCCTATCGGTTACAAAGAAAAACTCTCGGAGGATTGTCATGCAAATGTAGGTTGTGCAAGAACTGACCTGTGACATGTTGGGAGCGAAGACTAAAGCAAGGTTACGGGAGCTCATCTTGTTGACATCTTCAAACTCTACAAAATCAGCCATCAGATTGATTGCCCAATTCAAAAGAGAAGCTTCTGTTTGCGGCAAGAGTCTCACAATCTTCACAAAATCCTCCTCTGACTCACACTGCATCACTTGTTGAGATGGTAGAGAATCGAGTATCCCTCTCGGTAATTCTCTGAACCAAGCCTGGATCAATCATCCCAATATATATCAAACCATATTTTTGAAAGCTAAAATGCTATACGAGTTTTGTTAAAAGCTATACCTTTATAAGACCGGCGAGACAGTGGGCATCGATGCCCTCTGGTATGACTCCTTTGTTTAACTGCTCCCTTGCAGTCTCTTCCTCGCTGTTATCTCCTGTGATTCTGAAAATTCCTTCCATCTGCAAGCCACCTTGATCGTATAGTCGGCTTTGTAATAACAAGAGTATGATCGGAACACAATTCCCTCTCGAGTCATATGATAACTGCATTGACTCTGTGGAAACCCCAAACACTGTTGCACTGCAAATAGGTCAATAGATTCATGAAGCAAGAACACAAATTACATCACATTGTTATCATTCGTGAAACTTTATGAGTGATGATGACTTTTCGAATTGAATCCAACGATAAGATCGGAATCATACCCAACTCATATCATTTTAGGCTATGTAAGATAAGTTCGTGTATTTCCAACTTAAACTGATTGGCGTGGATTGATTCATTTTCCTTACATATGATGGTAAGACCATAATTCTTTTAAAAACGAAATTTACTCTGTCCTTTCGAGCTTACATTTTAGAATATCTTAAATATCATATATAAACCTAAAAGAGAAACACAAGCTCAAACGTAAAAAAACAATCTTGGTATTTTTGAAGTGGGATTTATTGATATTCAACCATGAAATTCATTTAAAACAATATGGAATGAATTTCTAAAACATCGTTCAAGATAATGACTTTTTGAGTCCATCTCCAATTGGATCTCACTTTTAGAGTCTGTAACATACCAAAATTGGATTAATCGAGGCTATGATCATCTTAATTTTGTTATAAATCAATTGAGCATTAGTGGATTATACGAACAAAACTGAAACCTAGGAACCCAATTCATGGTTTACGTTAGAAAGAACAAGAAGCTGAACCTTGCACTGGGAGCCTTTTTCGGCACGTCTGGCTCAAATTCAGAAGGAAGACCGAGAAAACCATCGAAGCGATCGTATGTCACGTGAGCCACGTGGCAGACATTGGTTGGGCGACCAATATCTATGGCTTGCCGTTCGTTTTCCTCCGCCATGTTTTGGCTCAAGAAGCAACGAGATAGCTCCAAGACGACTCGACCTACCGACGCGGAGCTGCCGAACCGCGAGAGTTCGGGCTTGCCGCGTCTTCTCGCGCGCGCTATCTCTCCTTCACAGCCACAATCGTGTACACAGTTTTCTTCTTCTTCTTGTCCTCCGATTGTGGTTTTTACTCGGCAATGTCAATGCGTGATAAGCAAAGGTGATATGGGATTGTCATGGCCCCCGACAAAATTGGTTTAGAGATAAAATAAAAGACCAATTCCCACTTACAGAAAATGTTGCAGAGATTAAGAAAAAGGGTTAGGAGTAAGGTAGAACGTGGGAATCACTACGTGAAAGATTTCTTATAATACGATACCAACAACAGTTGTAAAATACGACAAGGCAGATTAAAGGAGTCAACTGGGCTAATAATTTTTTCCATGGACAAGAATTAAATTCTTTAAATCCATTTCTTCAATGAATTTCGAGATTAAGTTTGACGGATTGTAAAGAGTAGAATGACCGTTTCTGGCCTGACTTTTTACTTTTTTTTTCTCGACATTTTATTATTTACTAGAGTTTTAACCCGCGCATATGCGGACTATTATAACTTTGATAATACTACTGTATTTAAAAATAAATTGACAAAATAATTGCAAAATTAATAGTGAAATGTGAAAGCCCCCTTAATCCAGTGGTTTGATTAAGGATTCATTAATACTTCTATACCAGATTAAGAATTCATTAATACTTCTATACCAGCGTGGTGGTACAAGTAGATTCGTTCGTCGTAGTCCCGCATGTTCGTCGTGGTTATGCATATCAAGGTTAAAATTGTCTGTCGTAAAATCGTTCATGTAACTGTTCTCATAATAATAGTTAATATTATAGACGTTAAAAAAAACTAAGAAAAATTAAAACAATGTATTGTCTTCGTGGTTAAATGACAACTCTTTTTTTTAATATGATTAAGAAATATCATTTTAAGTTTTTATGCATCTAAAACCATGTAAATTTGAATGGAACGATGTTTTATTATATTTATTGATCCATAATTTTGAAGTTTTTCTTCTTTGTAATCAAAATACTTTTCAAATCATTTTCACGGTTTCATCAAATTTTTTTATTAATTAATTCGGATTTCATATATACAACTCAACTCTTTATTAGCCGTAACACTTGAAAGTCGAGCTCCCTTCGTTGTTCCAAGGTTTGTACTGCTAACATTATGTTTTGTTGACCGTGATGAAATTTTGTTGTCATTTTTATTTTCCAACGACAATTCGATGATTTGACGTTTAGGAATATACACTGTGATGGTCGGTCTTGTATGTAAAACCAAATTCACCATGGCTGAACCGGTGGCTAAGCAACGTCAAGACGAGCCGGATGGATGGTGGAACAAAAATGAAGCAATGACAAAACAGACAACCTAGTGGTAGATAAATGAAAAACGGTTAAAGAGCATGAATAAAAACTATATGGCAGCGACTAAATATGAAGTTTAGACGCTTTAATAATTATTAAACAACCTAAAAATAAATTAAAACACGCGATATAAGAAAATGTTGTTGAAAAAGACAACATATCATATATTGTGGCAAGACGGACATAAATATTAGTTTGAAACGACTTGTGGTGATTTGTGGAAAAGAAAAGGTGGGACAAAAAATCGAAGAAAAACTCACAATTACTTAAAGCATGACAAAGACGGTTGGAACCGGTAAACCTATTGATGAAGTCGGATTGAGCATCCACCATAAAGATCTGATCCAGATCCGAACCAACCCGGAAGTATACTTGGGTTCGACCTAGGAAGGAGGAACGAGCAAGGCCTATTACTCGAGCTCGGCCCAAAGAATTAGACTTCGGCCCATAATTCACAAGGCCCGTAGTTGCTCGATCAACCTAGAGGCTTCGAAGAAAAAGGATAGAATGACGAAGAAAAAGGAAATATACGAGAAAATAAGAAGTTTTCCTATTTACATTAGGTTTTGTTCAACCGACTAATATCTTGTATAAATATACATGTAACTTAATGAATAAAGGCTATCGAATCATTAATACAATACACAGAGAATTTACAGTTTTTCTCTCTTTTCCGATTTATTTGTCTTAGCTTTGAACTTGTTTGATCGATCCAAGATACCTTACGGTATCCGGATTCATCAATTGGCGCCGTCTGTGAGAAAGTCTCTCTTTCTAATCTTCAAAACTCAAAAGTTCAAAAGCTTAGTAACGATGTCGAAACCAAGAACGCCGCCTCCAACCCCTGTCAACAACACCGGAGTCGGCGACGTCAACAACACCAGAGTCGGCGACGTCAACAACGGAAACGAAAACAGAGCGGACAACAACGGAGACAACCACAACAACGACGACGTCATCCTTCCGGAGAACACCACGAACACTGTGAGAAACCAGCTCGACGTCCCAACTCTCCTAAAAACACTCTTTTAAAGTTCGACAAGAAAGAAGCGGAAGTTCGGGCAACCAGAAAAAGGATCACCTCCCTCGCGAACGCCCAAGTCGCCTGTCAGAACCGGATGGACATAATCCAGCCCCTGGGAAACAGGATGACCGATCAACAGCATCAGGAAACTTCAGCTCCACTGAACCAAATCCTATTTCCCGAACAAGTTCCTCCAACCACGCTCGGTTCAGTTGGGAATCAGGGAAATAACCCACAGCCGATCTTCGAAACCCAGACACGCCAAGCTGACGACCTAAGCCGAGAACAGGAAATCGAGGGCATGAAGGACACCATCCGGAACATGATTTCGAAGATGCACCGAGCTATCAGTTCAGCCCCAGAAATTGAATGCGTCCTCGAAAAAACACAGAAAACTCTGTTTACAGTGCATATCACTAACACTCCCGTCAGACATACCACGAAGATAAAGATCACCGTGTATGAAGGAAAAACCGATCCAAGTCAGCACATCATGGCCTTCAACATCGCAATGGGACGAGCTCACTTCACCCCGGGAGAAAAGTAGGCAGAATATTGTCAATTATTTGTGTAGCATCTAGGAGGTGCCGCTCTCACATGGTTCTCCCGATTAGACGCAAACTCCATCGACAACTTCCACCAGCTTTCCACGGCATTCCTAAAGTACTACTACATGTTCATGTAAAAGGGCACATCAAACCCCGATCTCTGGGCCATGTTTCAAGGTTCGAGAGAATCACTTCGAGCTTTTATGGATCGATTTAAAGCGACAGTCTCTAAGATCGCGATAGCCGATGAGGCAGCGATAGCTGCGCTGCGCAATGCTCTGTGGTATGAATCACGATTTCGCGAGGACATCTTGTTGAACGATTCGCCCACTTTGGAAGATGCAATGCACAAGGCAACTCGATACATCGAAGTGGAGGAAAACCGTGCAAAGTTGGCTAAAAAGTATGCACCCTCCAAGATGACGACATCGAAAGAAAAAGACGATCACTACGAGTCCGTCAAACACTATAAGAAGGATTACTCGAAGGATGATCAAAGCAAGAAGGCTTCAAACTATTATGTAAGTGATAGCGAGCAACAGAAACCTTGGAACAAGTACAATAGAGATCCTCGTAAAGAAATACCAGAAAGGGAAAATTAACAACGTCGATCTGAGAAAGAACACCGGAAGCAGCCGAACTGATTACAGAGAGGAACAACCAAGATCAACGCTGTGGGAGTCGAAACTAGCACAATTGAATTTTTTAAGACTTTTTAAGGGATCTGAAACTTCTGAGATTAAAACCACAACAAAAAGATCAAGAGATAGTTTTTATTGCTGTTTTGAAAACTTTTCGTACGAGAGCAAAAGTCTAGGGTTTTGCTAAGTAAGTTTCGGATTCCTCTCTCAAGGGATGTACATGAGTATATATACAAGTCCTAAGTCGGCTAAACTAACTTCCTAAGAGATAAGGAAGATTTCCTTTTCTTTCGCATATTTTCTTATTTCTCCTCGAAATCTTTTTAATCGGCTTGATAATACATGCCTTATGTCGTGAACT
Organism: Pseudoturritis turrita; assembly: GCA_900406555.1. Lineage (NCBI taxonomy): Eukaryota > Viridiplantae > Streptophyta > Magnoliopsida > Brassicales > Brassicaceae > Pseudoturritis > Pseudoturritis turrita. The sequence goes on along the minus strand of OVBL01000294.1, from coordinate 102,762 downwards.
AGGTTTCGTCATGGGCTTGAGCTCGACCCATCAGGCCCATACCAAAACTCCCTTGGGTTCGGGCCCATCTTATCGGTGTTGCCGTTAACTCAAACTCACCGAGCTCGCTTTTTCGTGCCGAGTTCGGGATGCCTCTCTGTGAGCTCGCCCATTTTGCTTTCTTGATGAACCTGTCGATTTTGTGAACTTGCCGTGTGAGAGAACTCTGCCGAGATCACTACTTTGGGGTGAGCTCGCCAGCTACTTTGTGGTGAGCTCGCCAACTACCTCGTAGTGAGCTCGCCAACTACATCGTGGTGAGCTCGCCGACTTCATTCCATGATGAGCTCGCCAACTACCTCGTGGTGAGCTCGCCGACTTCATTCCACGATGAGCTCGCCAACTACCTCATGGTGAGCTCGCCGATTTCATTCCACGATGAGCTCGCCAACTACCTCGTGGTGAGCTCGCCGACTTCACCACTTCATTGATGAGCTCGCCACCTATTCGAGCTCGCCGACTTCATTGCTTCGTGATGAGCTCGCCAAGTATTCGAGCTCGCCAACTTCATTGCTTCGTAATGAGCTCGCCAACCATTCGAGCTCACCGACATCATTTCATGGTGAGCTCGCCATCTTCATGAGCTTGCCGACTTGACTACATGGTGATCTCGGACTTATCGAACTCAGGCCCACCTTGATACTTGGCCATTGCGACCATTGATCTCGTTGGAGTGAAAACCGACCCCAACAATTAGCCTCCCAGCTCGGCAGTATCAGCCATGATGATGCCGAGGTGAAAGTAATAAAGGTTGAGATCAATGTTCAAAGGTTGGCGGACATGTTGCCGAGCTCACTCGATCGTTTTATTGCCGAATTCATGCAGTCTTGTGCTCGCGTAATCGTGCCATCGAGCTTGCATGTTTATGTTAACCGAGCTCGTGTGATCACATTTTTCCGAGAGGAAACCAGAAGAACAAACCCCTTTTTCGAGTTCGTGCTATTGTTGCCGTCGTTTGAGCTTGTTTCTCATGAGGCCGAGCTGCCTTATTCTTCGTGTGTGCCGAGTCAAAAATCGAGTATAAAAGGGGAATCGAGGCTAACCCAAAAAAAATCACCACGATCCTCGACCTACCCTCCCCAAAGAGCATAAAAGAAGTGCAGCGACTAACCGGATGGATTGTCGCACTCAATCGGTTCATATCTCGGTCAACCGAAAAAAACATGCCTTTCTAAAAAATGCTCCATGAAGCCAAAACTTCGAATGGAATGACCGGTGCGAAGAGGCGTTCAAGCAGCTTAAGGAATATCTATCAATACCACCGATCATGGCCAAACATAAGGAGGGAGAGACTCTATACCTCTATGTCGCTGTATCGAGCTCGGCCGTCAGTGGGGTACCTATACGAGAAGATAAAGGAGAAAAACCAATCTTCTACGTAAGCAAGACCTTGAATGAAGCCAAAATGAGGTACTCGACTATGGAAAAACTTGCCTTCGCCGTCCTCATTTTGTCCAGAAAAGTACATCCATATTTTCAGTCTCATTCGATCGCTGTCCTAACCAACCAACCAACCAACCTCTAAGAACAATACTGCATAGCCCAAATTAATTTGGATGACTAGCCAAATGGGCAATCGAGCTCAGCGAATATGACATCGAATACAAGAGTCGAACTAGTGCAAAATCTCAAGTATTGGCATATTTTCTTGTTGAACTACCGCCCGAGCTACTTGGCAACGATCTCCCGAAGGAGGAATGGTGGACCCTACATGTCGATGGAGCCTCATCTAGGCACAACTCAAGAGTAAGGGTGCGTCTCGAATCACCAACAGGCGAAGTATTAGAACAGTCATTCCGCCTCGGCTTTGCTGCATCCAACAATGAAGATGAGTACGGGTCTCCGCCTGGCCAAAGGAATTGAAGCAAAACAAGTCAGGGCCTTTTGTGATTCTCAGCTCGTCGCTAACCAGTTCAACGGTGAATACGAAACAAAAAATGACCGAATGGACTCATATCTAAAAGTGGTTCAGGGGATCGTCAAGGACTTCAAGATTCCCAAAGGTGATAACACGGCGGCTGACGCGTTAGCCACACTTGCTTCGACTTTGGATCCATATTTATGACGAGTCATTCTAGTGGAAAATATAGCCTCGCCAAGTATCGTTCTCCCGAAAAGAGTCTGCTAATTCACCGATGCACTGGAAGGACACAATGAAGACGAGTGGGTAGCCGAACCAATGGATGAAGACTCAAATCCGACCAAGACTAGCGGGACGAGATCAAGTTATACATCCACGATGGAATAGTTCCAGATTACAGATGGGTAGCTCGTCGATTGAAAGCACGAAGTGCACATTGCATTGTGCATAAAAGAGAACTTTACCGATGGAGTGCATCGAGAACATTACTGCACTGCATCAACAGAGACGAGGTCTTCAAAGTCTTAAGCGAGACACACGACAGAGTTAGAGGGAATCATTCTGGAGGTCGGTCACTAGCCCTCAAAATCAAGAAGTTAGGATTTTTTTGGCCAACTATGATCTCTGATTGTGAAAAGTACGGGGCCAAGTGCAATGCATGCCAACAACACGGCCCGATGAAACATGTGCCAAACGAAGACTTTTCCTCCGCGACCATTGCTTACCCCTTCATGCGTTGGGCAATGGATGTTGTCGGACCTTTGGTACCCTCGCACTAGAAGAAATATATCTTGATTATGACAGACTATTTCACCAAATGGGTAAAAGCTGAAGTTTACACCAAGATCAAATGAATCGACATAAGAAAGTTTGTCTGAAAAAATATTATTTCCCGACATGGTCTCCCATACGAGAGCGTCACCGACAATGGACCCAATCTTCCCTGTAAAGTCTTCTATGATTTATGTGCCAAATGGAAGATCATACTAAGTAAATCCACGCCGTCATATTCTCAAGGAAACGGACAAGCCGAAGCAACCAATAAGATAATAATTGCTGGACTAAAGAAAATATTAGGCACAGTAAAAGGAGTATGGACAGAAGAGCTCGATGGAGTTCTATAGTCGCACCGAACGACACCTTGTCGACCTACCGGACAAACCTCCTTTTCCTTATCACATTGCGTCGAAGCAATGGCCCTAGCTGAAACTAACGTAGGAAGCTTGCGACAGGTAGTGATGACACAAAATGTGGATCTCAACAACGACAAGCTACGCGATAGTTTGGATGAAGTGGAAGGATTTTGAGACCAATCACTACTCCGAATGTAGAATTATCAGCAACTTGCGGCTAGATACTACAACAAAAAGTCTGAAATCGTTTCTTTTAAGAAGGTGACCTCGTCCTCAGAAAGGTCTACTAAAACAAAAAAGAAGAGAAGGTTGGCAAACTCGGCGCAAGAAGGACCCTACATAGTGTAAGAAATCATGAAACTGGGAGTCTACGAGCTAATGGAGATCAATGGGACCGAAGTTCCACGACTATGGAACGCTTGGAACCTCAAGTGGTACTATTATTGAAAAAGGACTGATCAACGGTCATCTCGGCGCTAAAAAAAAAGAAGGTTCACTATGGGTGAGCCTATTTCCAAATTTTGTAATTAAACTACGAGCGGCTTGATTCCTCTTCGGGGATACGTAGGCAGCCTTTCACGAAGAACAGCTGCGACTTTAATAAAAATCCATTCTTCCAACTATAAGATCGTCTACTTAGACAAATTTGGCATGACCAATTCGTCTAGTTTTACAAACTTTCCGTGGTTTAAATTATTTACATCGTCATCCTGGCCAGATATTCGATCTTAAACGCGTTCCTCATGGGTGCAGTGGTGAAACAATCCACGCTTCAACCTCTAAGCCTAAAAAAATTATGTTGAAGACAAAAGTCGAGCCCAGTCTCGCATAAAGTTCTAGGTCGGCTAAATAACTAAACACCGAAATCTAATTGCATATTTGTGACCGATCTAGAACAATAACCAGGATAAGCCAAACACCAGTTTTCGCACCTAGGATTTATGCTTAGCTACAATCTTACACCTAAAAGTTCTAACATTCAGACAATCCATCTTAAACCTTAGTGAAAGCCAAAAACCAGTTTTTGCATCCCAAAATTAAGTGATAATTTCACCTATCCTACGAACATAAAAACAAAAAGGATAAGCCGAGCTCGGCTTTGCTCCTAATAACACAGTCAAGAACCAATACATGGTTTGAAACAAGGCATATATTGATTCAAAGAGAATGGTAAAGCCGAACCCATACTCGCATCAAAATAAAACAAAGTCGGAAGCCAAACATCGTATTCACAAAATGAAGTAGTAGATTAAACAATGCATCAAACAAAAAAGAAAGGAAAAGAAAGCAAAATAAACCCCACAAAGGGGGGTGCCATGTTAAAAAAAAAATTGAAATGCAATAATAAAAAGAGAATAAGCCACAAGCGGCTTTAGGCTTTGGCGCCAGGTCGTTCCCTCAAGTCGGCCGCATCCTTGGAAGAAACACGTCACTCATTCCTTCCATGCTGATCAACACCAGCAGGGACCTTGGCAGGCATATTTCGAGAATGAGCATTGTGCGGCGGCATCGCGTACATGACACTCGAAGGAAGGTCGTCCACATCTAGTGCCTTGGCTTCGACTAGAAACTCCGCCTCATAATGCGCTAGTTTTTCCAGTACTTCATCGGGAATTTGGATCCCATCTTCCTTGAAACCTTGAGGATGGCAAGCGCCTCCCGGCATTGGCTGAGCGTTAGAAGCGCTAGGTCAAGCTTGTCGTGGTCATCGAGATATTTTCTGATCGTTTCAAGATGAGCCGCATACTTAGAAGTGGTCTCCTCTCAGACTCGGATCTGGATGTCATGAGCCACCTTGTTCCAGGATACTCGCAACCGTTCTTGCTCGGACACAACCATATCTTGGGAGGCCTTCAAGTCCTTCTTTAGCGACTCGTTCTCGGCAGAAAGTACTTCCAGACGCGCCCTCGCCGCAGTCGAAACCGCCTCGACTTTATCTTTCTCATCCTTAAACATGAGGACCTTATCCTTGAATTCGTCGATCATAGATTGACGTTCTAAGGATATTGACTCGTCATGGCGGGCCCGCTCCATTTGTTCATATATTTTTGGCATTTTGGCTGAGAGACATTCGAGCGCGGCATTTAATGCGGCAACATTCTGTGCTGACTTGACCTTCTTCTCATATGAACGTACGAGAAGATTCACTGAGCTCATCATCTAGCAAACAAGAATTCATAAACATATAAAACTTTTGGATAAAATCCCTCGACAACAAAAACCGAAGGAAGAAAAAAGCATACCTGAGCTATGTCGCGAGCCAGGACTTCGTACGCCTCGGAGTCCTCCAAATTGTTTACATCCGGAAGTACCAAAATAGATAGGCTGGACCACCAGCCTTCCGGAAGAGTTCTGCGGCCGCTTGGCGGTCACTTGAAAAAGGAACGGTCTTACCACGGTAGTGGTAGGACCAGTTTTGATCGATGCCAGGTCCGCCACCAGGTCCGTGTGGGGTCTGGCGGACACCGACAGTAGGGTCTTCAGGTTTATGCCTTTTAGTAGACGCAACCCGTTCATCTGCCGGTCTCTTCTTTGAAAGATCAGAAGAGGGCAGAGGTAGTGCTCTCACATCCAAACATTGAGCAGCGGATGGATCTTTGGGCGGATTTTTGTAGTACCGCCGATCTGAAACTTAGGCACTCTTCCAGCCTTTAAGTCAGCCTCCGCCTTCTTGCGCACCTCCTCTTTCTCTTTCTTTTTTTCTTTAGGGAGTGCGAGCCTTTCCCTTTATCTTGGGCCTCATCAAGATGGGCCCTCTGCCTGGATTTAGTCTCGGCGGCCATTTTCTCGACCGTCGTGCTAGATCGGCTCAGATCGTCGGCCTCCCCCTCGGTTGCGTTCTTCTCAACGACCTCTTCCTCGGTTGTATTCTTTTCAATGACCTCTTCCTCGGCCGTATTTTTCTCAACGGCCTCAGTAATTGGGGTCTCATCAGTTGTAGGTGCCGCATTGGCAATCTGTTCAGAAGTATTGGCCCCTCATCGGCCAAGGGTTCTCGGGGCTTCGTCAGGCGAGAAGCATAATCGGGGATCTTGTCTAGTCTGCCCATTTTGATTGCTCTTCGGAGATCTTCCCAACAATATGAAAAAAGCAGAAACAGAAAATATTAAGTATGGAAGCAATGATGGAACGAACAAAAAATGCCAGAACTCTATAATGGATGCTCACCAATCTGATCACGGCTTCGTTGAATTTGTTTGAGGTCAAACTGCGGCCACCTACGCGTTCTGATTCCGCATATTTTCTTTACATCGTTGGGGAAGTTCATTGTCGGGAAAGAACCAAAAGTCGGATGATGTACTGAAACACAACAAACAAAAAGGTAGAGTTATGAAGATCTGCGACGTAATCGTAGAAAACGACGAGCTAATCAAGGCATCTACCCATGGTTTGATTCCAAGCCCTCCTATAAAATCCCGAGACATCGGAGACCGATGCAACATTTATCTTCACAAAGAAATACTTCTCATCCCAACAATGGACCTTGCTCTTAAAATTAGTAATACGCTTGTACCCAGGCTTCATACTACCACAAAAGTGACCAGGTTTGGATCCCTCATTTATCACGAACATCTCCTCGAATGCCTCGACAGTAACCTCGACGCCGCAATCAGCCCCAAGGTCATCAAGCCAACAATGTTGCACACACCCGCCGTGCTGATTTGTGTGAAGGCAACATCATGGTCAGTACAATACTTGACATACACATATGGCAGCGGGAACCAAAGAAGAAAATACGAGAAGAGTGCCTCGTACAAACGTATGTACCCTTTGGGGCAGTCCTATGGGCGTTCGTTCGTCTCGGGTACCCTGAACTCCAATTCGGAGGACATCCCGCATTCCATCCTCATGCTCTCAAGGGACCTTGCATTCGACTTGGTGGGTTAAATGCCATAAATATTGTTACAAACGGGCTTCAGCCGAGCTGCGTGTTTGCCTTTGGGCACCTGTTAACCCTTAGCAGCCTTTCTTCTGAGATATTTGGACTTAGCGGTAGGCTCCACTTCCTTCTCGTCCTCCTCTTCTTCGTCCGCCTCCTCGGCATCTCGGTTATCAATTTCGTCCTGGTTATCGACCTCATCCTCATCAACCTCGCCGAACTGGTCCTTATTCGTTGAGCGTTCTCTACTTTCCAGATCTCCTCCGACGACCTGATGTTCCAGATCATCTTCAAGATCTTGATCCTCCGGGTCACGCCGAGGAAAAAGCTCATCAAGATTTTTATCAATCAGGTTAGGAACAACGATATCAGCGGCAGTAAACCTAGAAGTTGCTTCATCACCGTCAGAGGGACGATGGCGGCGAAGCAGGGGCGTCATTGAAGAGTCGGATGAATCCCGACGAACTAGGTTCTCGGTAAACCGGAGACGGACCCACTGGCGAATTGGTAGCAGTTGGAGTCGGCTCGCCGAAAGTTGGAGCAGTTCTCGAACCGAGATTTGAGTAAGACATACTTTCGACGCGGAATTACTGGGTCGATTACGAAAATACTGAGAAGATACAGCACAAAAAAACCCGCAGAAGAATAAGTAGGAAATCATAGAGAGAGAGTTCTACCTTTGCTCTGGAGGATGAAATAAAGAAAATGAGGATTTAAGTAGATATTTATAGAGGAAGGGACAGTTACTAGGCATAATCACAACCCTAGCCGCCATTTTGAATTTTAAAGCTGCGCGACCTTTCAATGTCCCATCATAATGCGCGGTCGAGATCACACCACATGTCTGAAATGAAAGCACGTGTCAATTCGAATCCGTTCCGAGTCAAATTCTTGCAAATTCCACCGGCCTCCCTCTTAAATCGATCGACGAACTTGGGGGGAGGGCTTATTGATGGAGTCTGGTTTAGCACCCACCATAAAGACCCAACCCGGATCCGAACCAATCCGGAAGCATACTGGAGTTCGACCTAGGAAGGAGAAATGAGCTAGGCCCATTACGCGAGCTCGACCCAAAGAGTTAGAGTTCGGCCCATAATTCACAAGGTCCGTAGTTACTCGACCGACCTAGAGGCTCCGAAGAAAAAGGAAAGGATGACGAAGAAAAAAGAAATAGACGAGAAAATAGGAAGTTTTCCTATTTACATTAGGTTTTATTCAACCAACTAATATCTTATATAAATATACATGTACCTTAATGAATAAAGGCTATTGAATCATTAATACAATACACGGCGAATTTACAGTTTGTCTCTCTTTTCTGATTTCTTTGTCTTAGCTTTGAACTTGTTTGATCGATCCAAGATACCTTATGGTATCCGGATTCATCACCTATGATCCGGGCTGGATTCCAATTCACTTATAACTTAAAAATTAGTTTTTTAACCGTTCAAAATCTAAAAAATCCCGTAAATTAATTATTTTTCAAAAATTCACGGATCATCCGGTTAAAAGATAAATAATTTATTTTGGCTGGAATATTTGAAATTAAAAAAGCAGTTTTTCATATTGAATTGATTTCTCTATTTAACATTTTATTTTCTTCTATTTTAATTTTGCTATTGATTTTGAGTTATTTTTATATACTCGAATTTGGTTAAATTCAATGATTTTTTAAAAGCTAAAATACTGGTACAAATGATTAGATAAAAAAAAACCTAATATATTTTATTTTATCTTTATCAATTATGTTTTTCTTTTCTAATTTTATGATTCATAAGGTTTGGAAATTTGTTATAATTATAATGTGAGTTTTGAATAAAAAATTTCTTGAATTAGAATAATTCTTAATTATTATAGATATGATTTTATTATAGCGTGACCAAAATTTATATTTGTTTTTATTTTTGATAAATTAGTAAATTTAAATTTCGCTAACCCGTGATTGGAATGGTTTAAAAATAATTTTTCGTAACCCAAAATTATATTTGTTTGCTTTCCGGATTGGTTTTTAAAAACATGTAATAGTTTTTTAAAAATAAAAATGAATTTGGTTGGAAGAATGTGCAAATAAATAGGTGAATAGACACGAAACTCAAATCAAGCGACAATTACATTTGGAAATATACTTTAACCGGCGAATTTAGAAACTTCTTTGTGCCTAATTCAATTTTTAATGTTCTGCATGAAAATTCCATTCTATTGTTTCGAAGTTAAATGGAGACTGTTATGTGCATCTCTAGTATAAAGAAAAAAAAAACGTTTTTGTTTCCTGTTTGTAACCGATTCTAAAGAACTGATTCTGATGGTGGTAAATTTGGAGAAGTGGCTAGATTTCCAACCAAAATTAAGTAAATTGACAGAACTACATAAATCATTTTCAGAATTAGCCCTTGGTCATCGCCGTCAAGATAATAATATGAAAGCCGATCTACTAGCACGAAATGCACATATACGAAAAGCTGTTTTTTCTTTTATAGACACTTATATTATCTATTGGTTTGTAGATTAAACAATGTATTCACTTAATTAATAAATAAACTGCGTTTGTAAAAAAAAGGTTAAATGGAGACTTGAGATGTTAAAAAAAAGTGAATATATACAATTTGAAGACAACATTTCGGCATGTTGGCTGGGATTTTTTCTAAAAAAAAATTAAGGACACATGTCACCACAAGATGGAACGGAACCCAACTTAAAAAAAAAAAAAAAAAAAAAAATATATATATATATATATATATATATAACTATAAATTATAGCTGATTATGTATACAATGGTAGACCGAAACTTTTTAATTATCGGGTCACATATGACATGCGGGATTATTTTCAAACAGGATTGTTGGATTACTGTTAACGTCTAAAACTAAATTTTCTTTTTAGATGTTTCATATCATAGATCTAATATTTTTTTTGTCAACTATTTTTTACATGCGGATTATAGATCTAATTTATATACATTTTCTACTTGCTTAATATAGTGCAACCAACTCTCCATGGTTTGATAATGTAGCAACAAATGTTTTCTTTTGTGAACACCATAATATGGCAATATCTTTGAGAGAAATGTATCTAATATGTGATCGAGCACCTCCTTGTGGAGTATATCTTGCCTAAATTAACCAAAAAGGCTATGCATGGTTGACCAAAAATTAGCAAGATACATGGCATCGCCAATTGCACTCATATATGGTACTTTAGGACCAACTACTTCTTTCTTATCATTAAAAGTAAGAAATGGATATTTCTCAATATCGAGTGATCTACAAACCATTTGTGTATTAAGGGATTTAATATAGAAGAAAATTGTCCAAAATGGTACAAAAAGAAAAAATAATATCAAAAATGGTATTTTCGTAGGAAAAATTGTAAAAAGGATACACTTTAAAAAAAATGACAGTGCTACTCTTACACACTAGCAGAATTAACGCGGAACAGTGGCACACTATTTGCAGGCTCTGTAGGTTGACATTTGCAATGTAAGTAAATTTAGACTACGCAGAGTACAAATAGAGATAAAAAAGAATAGGCGCAGTCTCTGCTTTTATTCGCAGAGAAGAAACAAAGAGTTCTCAGCCTCTTCCGTTAGAAGTAGAGTAAAAGCAAACACTAATAAGCTCTGCTTGTAATATGCAAAAACTTGGTAAACTCTGCTTTTTACATTTAGGATTTCGCATGCCACCTAATGGTAGATCGAAGGCAGACTGGTATCAGATTTGGGGAGAATTCATTTTTTCAGTTTTTCCCCTTAATTTGTTCTTGTTTATTTACTGCCATTTTTTTTATACATTATTTTTTACAGTTTAGTACAAATTTAATTAAAAAACCGATTTTTTTTGTTATGATGTGTTTTTTTTTGTTCAACACCGATAATATGTCAAGTATTCCCTTGTATTGTACTCCTTTATAAACCATGAATATTGTTTTTTCTTCCATTCTATTTTTCCAAGGTAAATAAGCTTTTAAACGCTAAGATTTAAGAAGATTTTGGAGTTATGACATCTAAACAAATGTTAATCATAGTTTATTCTTCGTTTTAAGTGGTTTAGAATTTCGAAAACTGACTGCAGATCTAAAGCAATACTTTGGAAGAAATTTGACTAAAAGAAAAGGCGACGCTGTCTTAACTGTACGACAAAATGATTTGTTGATATTAATACGGTAGATATAACAGACTTATCACTTACTGGTATATTTTTTAAACATCTCTTGTTCTTCCATTTTGAAGGCCTAACAAAAAAAAAAAACAGTATATACGATTAAAATGATAATGCCATAAGCTTATTTTCCAATTGATTATTGGATGATAAGTATAGTTGAAAAGACATGATTGTGAAAAGATGCAACTTTTAATGAAAAAAGCGGTCACAAGCCGAAAAATACCTAGCAAAAAAAAAACCCATAGTCATGCAACCCTAAAGATTTATACGAAGAAATTCTGATAAAGAATGCAACCGTATGATAAAATAAAAAAACCATATAACGATTATGAGCAGAAAAATACATAATAAAATGTATGTACAGAGAAATTATGATTAAACTATGTAATTGTAGGATAAAAATAGATAACTATAAAACGGGTATGATCGAAAAGGTATATAACTAAAAGGTACGAGTAAAAGACGCAATCCTAGAAAATAATAAAAAAACACGACCATAGTAGCGACCGTAAAGATATTGCAGAAGAAGTTATCTATTAATAAAAAGATGTAACCGCAGGATAAACATAAATAACCATATAAAGGTTATGATAAAAAAATGTATATAATGAAAATTTACGATGCAAAAATGTACATCATGATAAGATACGTACTAAGAATTTTTTATAAGAAGATGTAACCGCATGTTAAAAATAATTAACCATAAAGCGGTTGTAATCGGAAAGATGTATAACCAAAATGTACAATCAAAAAAGCAACCCTAGGATTTATAGGATTGCATTATGAGTGCATTCCCAAAATTAATATTTATGAACTAAAAAAAGTTGAAGAAAATGAAATAAATAGAGTTGAAAAGACATGATTGTAAAAAGATGCAATTTTTAATGAAATAAACTGTTATAAGCGGAAAATACCTAACAAGTAATTAAAAAACACAAATATAGTAACGGTTATGACCGTAAAGGTTTATACGAAGAAGTTCTGATAAAAAATACAACCAAAGGATAAAATAAAAAACATATAACAATTATTAGCAGAAATGAAGGTACATAATGAATATGTATGTACGAAAAGGTTATGAATAAAAGATGTAACCGTAGGATATAAATAAATAACCATAAAATGGTTATGATTGAAAAGGTATATAACGAAAAATGTGCGAGCAAAAGACGCATCCCTAGGAAATAATAAAAAACAGAACATAGTAACAGTTATAACTGTAAAGATATTTCAGAAGAAGTTATCCATTAATAAAAAGATGTAATCGTAGGATAAACATAAATAATCATATAATGGTTATGATTGGAAATATTAAATGATAATAGAGGACTTGCAAATAAAAGCATGTAGAGTTTAATAGACACAAAAGTTGAAAGACGAAACCCTTAGTGAAATAAGCGGTTACAAACAAAAATATCCATACAAAAATTATTTATTATGCATTTTAAGAATATTTTTTTAAATCCATATTTGTTTACTTTTATTTCATAAATATTTTGTCGGAAATTGAACGTATGTGATATCTAGTACTTCGAGATCATTTGTATGTATCCTTAACCAGAAAGTAAACATACTTCTTTGAAACTCCATATTAGTGGTAATGGTTACCAAGTATATATTTTTTTCAGGATAAAAATAATCATGAACTATAATATTTTGAACAAAACAAAATAAGTAGAGTTGAATAGACAAGACGCAAACTTAGGAGGCATTAATAACCATAAAATGATTTTTTCGAAAAGACGCAACCTTAAGATGAATTAATAACCATAAAAATATTTTTTTCGAAAAGACGCAACCCTAAGATGCATTAATAACTATAAACGATTTTTTTCGAAAAGATGCAATCCTATGATATATTTTCTATTGCTATTTGAAAACAGCTATTATCAGAAAGGTATATAGCGAATGATACATGGCGGAAAAGTACATCATGGAAAAGTACGTATGAAAAAGTTATAATAAAAATACATAATTGAAGTATCTGAATAACCATAAAATGGTTTTTTCGAAAAAACGCAACTCTAAGATACATTTTCACATAGAACGGGTTTTTTCAAAAAGACGCATCCTATGATGCATTAATAACCATACAACGGTTTTTTCGAAAAGACGCAATCCTATGATGCATTAATACCCATAATTTTTTTTTTTAGCGCAACCGTAGGATATTTTAATAACCATAAAATGGTTTTTTTAAATAACGCAATCCTAAGATGTTTTAATAACCATAAAAAGGGTTTTCTGAAAAGAAGCAAGATGTACAGTATTTTCTAGGATTACTATTATTAATAGATTTAAGTTATCATTACTTTCAATATTTTGGGTTAAAAAATAATTCAAAATGGTGTGATAGTAAATATTATAAAAAAAATTGGGTTACATGTCTTTGTCAAAAATGTGTCATGCTAGTAAACCTTCATGGAAAGGAGTTATTCCAGTAATAAAACGAAAAATAAGTGTTATTCTGAGTAATTTCCCTACATTATATTGCTTTAATTTAGGGGTGGCCAATTCGGTCAACCCAACCCAATCCAATCCAATCCAACCCAAGAAATCCAGATGATTTTGGATATAGATTTATATAAAAACTCATTTAGGTTTAATAATAAATATTAATTTGGGTTTGGGTTATTTGGATTGGTCTTTAGATAACTAAAAGATCCAAATAAAACCAAAAAAATCTTACATAAATTATATTAGTAAATAACTTAATATAAATGTTAAATTACCTAAATTAAAATTAGTGATTTACTATTAATTTTGTAATTATTTGTAAAATTACCTAATTTTACTATTAACCTTAATCATAAGTTAACTACTTTTTACTATAAAAGAAATCCTCAATAGAAATTTGAAGAACATTTTCAAAGATAAATCGATTTCTCCACCATATGTTTCATATTTGGTTTATATTGCAGGTTTTGCTTGGAATTTTCAAAAAAGAATCAGCGATTCTAGTTTAACTATTAGTTTTTTTATTCGACTTTCCAAGTCGTTTATTTTATTTTAAATTTTCAATAATATTTTTTAATTTATTTTGGAATATTATGAATTATTTTATTTACTAAATTTGAATTAAGAATTTATTTTAGATGTTATTGTCAATTTCTATAAAAAGCGGGTTACGAGGGAAGATAATGATTTCGATCTCAATCATAAAAACAAACGGGCAAAAATGGAAGATTTCGATCTGTACAAAGATGATGATATCGTTGATGACGATGATGAAGAAGGTGACAGATTAGATTATTGTGATGATTCTGACGGAGCTTCCTCTGGTGATGACGATTATTCTGTGTATTGGAGGTATGATGTTGAAGAAGAGCAGCCAAAATTTAAAGAAAAAAATCCACCATTGGCCGTGGATGAAACAGTTTCACCTGCAAAGATAAAAGATTCATCACCAAATGATTTTCAACTCCTCGAAATATCAGCACTAAGATTAGCTGTTGGTCAACAGTATCAAACTAAATAGGCTTTGGAGACACGGTTGAAGATTCTTTCGGTGATACATCATTTTGATTTTGATGTAAGAAAATCATCACCCATTTTGTATACTGTTAAGTGTTGGGTGAAGCATTGTACTTGGAAGTGCGAGCATCACCAATTGGTGATAGTCTTTGTTTTTGTGTTCGGATCTATGTTGGAGAGCATTAATGTTCAGTAACTGAACGTTCTGCACATACTAGACAAGCAACTCATGAGATACTTTGTCAATTATACAAATATTTCGTGGGCGGTGTTGGGCAAACGGTTTTGCCTATGCATGTAGTTGATGCACTGCAGAAACAATACCGCGTCAAGGTACATTAGTTTTGCAGGTTGGTTGCCTGGTTAGGTGAAGTTATGATTGAATTTCATGGATTTAAGTAAAACGTGGTAGGTTTATTATTTGTCATGTTTGGTAGTTTTATTCTCCGGCCAATAGGTTTGTTATTAGTTTTGTAGGTTTATTATCTCTTTGGTTAGTTAGATTATACTTTGTTTGGTAAGTTTATGTTTGTCGATATGTTTGTCGATATGTTTGTAGGTTTACGCTTTGTTTGGTAGGTTTTTAAGAGGAGGTTTATGCACGATTTGGTAGGTTTTTGGACAGAATGTATGTTATTAGTTTGGTATGTTTAATGCAGGTACAGTATTGGAAGGCCCATCCTGCGTTGAGATATGCACGTAGCTTGGAAAGGGGATCTCCGGAAAGCGGGTACGAAAATTTACCAACATACTTCTACCAAATTAGGCGAGCAAATCTTGGGACTTATACGCACCTAGAAGTGGATGACGACAACCGATTCAAGTATCTATTTATAGCATTTGGTGCATCTATAGCTGGGTTTCGGTACATGGGGAAAGTTTTGGTTGTTGATGGGACATTTTTACAAGGAGAATATAAAGGAACTTTACTTCTCGCAACTGCTCAAGACGGGAATTTCAGTATATTTCCAATTGGTTTTGGCGTGGTTGATACTGAAAATGATGAATCATGGGAATGGTTCTTCAAGCAACTGAGCAATGTTATTCCGGACGATAGAGGATTGGCCATCATCTCCGACAGGCACAAATCCATTGGCAACGCCATTGGAAAGGTGTATCCTCAAGAAAATCGCGGAATTTGCACTTATCATCTGTATAAGAGTATACTGATAAAGTTCAGAGGGCGTGAGGTTTTTCGTTTGGTTAAAAAGGCGGCAAATGCTTACAGAATTTCAGATTTTAATGCCATTTTCGAAGAGATTCAAGGTATCAATCCTGCACTTCACGCGTATTTACAGAAGTCTGATGTAATGTACTGGACCCGTGCTCATTTTCCCGGTGATAGGTTCAACTTGACGACAGCTAACATAGCTGAGTCGATCAACAAAGTAATTTCTGATGCTAGAAGTTTGCCTATTACGCAACTTATAGATGAAGTGAGATTGATGTTGACTACATGGTTTCTAGAGCGGAGGAATCTTGCGGGAAAAATGAAAACCGTCCTACCATGTGGAGTGGAAAAATTATTTGCGGTAAATATTTCTAAACCCCTTTAGCAGTAGATTTATATGTAACGTAGTAGACTTATTTTTCCGATAAGGAAAGCAGACTTATTTTGGACGAGAAAGTTGGTCTTCTTTCTTATGTTTTTTGTAATCAACAGGGTCGCGTGGAGAGTGCTAAGGATCTACATGTTCATGGGATAGATGTCCACCAATTTGAAGTTTCAAATGGAAAATATGCACATGTTGTCAATTTGATTGAGAAGACGTGTACGTGTCGTATGTTTGACATGGACATGTTACCTTGTATACATGCCATTGCAGCGGCAGAAGCAAACAATGTATCAAGAATACGGCAGTGCCATCCATACTACCATAGAAACTATCTATGTAACGCATATTCACTATCTATCATCCCTAGAGATAGAGCATTACCTATACCAGCAGAAGTTGAAGCAAAGATCAGCTTACCTCCGATTACTCGACAACCTCCAGGAAGACCAAAAAACTCGAGACAGAAATCTACAATGGAGGTCGTGTTGGAGAAGAAACATCCACGAAAACCTAACACATGCTCCAGATGTGGTCAAATGGGTCACAACTGCAGGACATGTACTGCCTGAGCATATGACTATCAGATTTCATAATGTCCCAAGTTGTATTTGTGGTGGACTTGTTATATTGAGTACTAAAAATAAATCTAATTAACTGAAACGAAAGTCTGCCATCTGAAACAAATCTACCATAACACAATATGATACGAACATAAGTCTGCAATAGCTTATACAAAAGTCTACAGTCTAAAACAAATCTACGATATTACAATATGATACTATCAGAAGTCTGAAACAGCTGATAGAAAGTCTACAGTCTAAAAAAAATCAACCAGCATGATCATAATTCTGCAATACCTTATACAAAAGTCTACGAGCTGAAAGAAATATACATTGTTGGTACAATGAGTAGGCAGGTAAATCCTGACGAAGAGGTCATTTCAGATTGCTATGGTTTTCTTAACCCAAACATAAGTCAACCATACATATTTTAATTAAGTATACTGTTAAAACATTAATATTAATATCCGAAGATATAAATCTGCAAAACATCATCCATATGTGTTGGGGTCAAATACCACTCTGGCAAGATGAACGGCCAGAGCATCATGGGCCGACGCATGTTTTCCTGTGGGCCGAGGCAAATAAACCTCCATGGGCTGATGCATGTTTCTTGCCTTGGGCTGGGGCCAAGGCAAACCTCCATTTAGGCCGAGGCAAGCAAACACCCACGCGCCGAGGCAGAGGAGTGCATTCGCCGAGGACATGGATAGAACGCGCCAAGGTGAATAAGCAGTCACATACCAAGGCAAACAAGCACGCACACGCCAAGGTGAGCAGGCACGCACGTGCCGATATGAATTAATGACACGCGGCGAGGCAGCTGACAGCACACGCCGAGGCAAACAGCGTTCGCCGAGGCAAACCTCCAAGGTGTATCAGCACGCACCGAGGCAAAACATTTTATTCTTTGGCCGAGGCAATGCCTTCGCGACTCGGGCCAAATCATTTAACAAAGCTAATGCAGAAGTCGGTCGAGGAAGAAAAAGAAAATACAAGCCCAAGGAGGAAAAAGGAAATATTCTGAAATATTCGTTAAGACGGCTAATCTGAAGTCTATAAAAGAAGAGAAAGGTGACAGAGCAATAGAGGAGACAAAACAAATCTTGTATTCTAAAAACTTTCGTAATCAGCAATAAAAACCATCTTTGGATCTCTTTTTCTGTAATCTATACCTAGAAGTTTCTGTTCCCTTAAAAATCCTAACAAAATTTAGTTGTGAGGGTTTTTAACCTCCACAATATGCTATAAGTGAACCATACATGTTTCGATTAAGCCTACTATGAAAATTAATAATAATATTTGAACTTATAAATCTGCAAAACATCATCTAAATACTATAAGTCAACCATATATAGTTAGGCCTTTACAAAAAATTAGTCCCAGAGCAACCATACATACACAAATAGGCCTTTACAAAAAATAATTCCCATAGCCGAATGAGGGACTAATTAATGCTCGGGCTGCATAAATTAGTCTATCATTACATGAGCTTGTTAAAAAAAAGGCGCAAATTAGGATTACAAATATAGAGAGACATCAAAAGGTAGCCCCAAAACATTGCAATGTTCGGCAAATACAAGTGCCCTGCTACTTCAAAAAATATCTCCTACATACGCAAAAGTCCCCCTCCACAAAGTACCTACTTCTGTGAGTCGGTGTGCAGTAACAAACGGTCCAGATGGTTACCTCGAGGCAATGGATTAGACATTTGGTTGTACGTCAATATTTCAACAGCTAGCTTCAACCTAATATGCGACATGTTCCTATCTGCTAGACCTTCAAAACTATAGCCTAGTGCAAGATGCTTGTTGGGGTTAGTTTCCACCATGGGAAAAATCAACTGTTAACAGGCCGAGGTAGCTAACAACACGCGCCAAGGCAAACGACAGCATTCGCCGAGGTAGCTAACAACACGCGCCGAGGCAAACGACAGCATTCGCCGAGGTAACTAACAGTACGCGCCGAGGCAAACAACAGCATTCGCCAGAACAACCAACAGCACGCGCCAAGGCAAGCATGACCAAAAGCCGAGGCAACTTGGCACTGACCGCGGTGGATTTTGTTCTAACAGGCCGTAGGCAATTGCCTCTATGGGCCGAAGTAAAATCACAATGGGCCGAGGCAGTCGTAGGAAAGCTGAGAAGAAATCAATGCGGGCCGAGGCGAGTTTCGGAGTAACCAAGTCGGTCAAAAGGAAAAGGAAGATTGCAAATTCGAGAAGAAAAAGGAAATAACGGGCCTCCAAAGAAAAGGGGAATTTCCGGTATCCTCATTGAGGCGGTTGGATCGGAAGCCTACAAAAGAAAGAGAGGGCATTCGAAAGAAGGGACATAAAATTTTTTGAGAGAGCAATAGACTTAATACAAACAAATCTTGTATTCTACAAAACTTTCATTATCAGCAATAAAAACCATGTTTGGATATTTTTCTGCAAACAATACTTAGAAGTTTTCGTTCCCTTAAACGTCTTAACAAAAATTAGTTGTGAGGATTTTGGCCTCCACGATTTGGCGTCGTCTGTGGGGACATCGAAAAACTTTCTGACTCTTTAAGATTACCGAAACCAAGACCTAAAAAGATGGCCGATGGAAATTGTAACACCACCGACGACACGACTGACCCTCCGAGGGAAACTACAAACCTCCTAGAAGACGCTATCACCGTCCCATAATCCCTCGCCGAGATGAAAAATATGTTGTCCACCCTGTTGAAAAAGGTATACGAGCAAGAAAGGGCAAACAACATGTTGAACGAAAAAGTCAAAACGCTGACTTCTGAATGACAAAACCTTGGCGCCGGGAGCTTAGTCTTGGAAATAAGGCCAACCAAAAGATTTCGTAGGCAGCTGTTCAATGCAACCCCGACGCCTCTTACTCCTGTCACCCCCCCCCCACGACGTAGTAAGCAATACGCGGAGGACACCAGGTGATCTGTCGTCTCTGCCTCGTCCTAATGAGTATACTCTGGTAAGCGTCAGGTCAACCATCATTAACAAACCGCCCGAACTGATTAGAGCCCCTAGAACCTTTAATAGGTGTGTCCAATTTGCTAGTGACGATGATAATGGAGAACTAAACGGCTTGGCTGGAGCCAAAGGAAACCAAGCCATTGAAAGACAAACTGGCGCGGGTTTCACCTCGGCATCCTTAAGAAGAGGAGAGAGCACGAGCCAACTTGACCTAATGAATGAAGAAGAAGATGTTTACTAGAAACAGCGAGCACACTTCGAGGAGGGATTACAAAGATTAAACAATGACCAGAATAAGGAACTAACTGAGATTCGCGAGGCAATGGCACGAGCAGCTGCCGAGGTAAAGGCGTTTAAATCAATAGTACACAAGGTAATTAGCTCGGCACCCGAAATAGGCCGCGTGTTGGAAGAAACTCAGAAGACACCGTTCACAGCTCGGATAACCAGAACGAGAATCTCCAACCCCGGAAAAATTCGAGTTCCGTTCTATGAAGGAACCACCGATCCAAAAGCTCATATAATGGCATTCCACATCGCCATGGGGCGAGCCAATCTCAGCAAAAATGAGAGAGACGCCGGGTTTTGCCTCTTATTCGTGGAACATCTCAAAGGAGCAGCTCTGGAGTGGTTCTCTCGCCTTGGCCGTAATTCTATCGATAGCTTTGACCAACTATCTGCTGCTTTTCTAAAGCATTATAAAATGTTCATGGACCATGGTACTTCGGATGCCGACCTGTGGACGCTATCTCAAGGCTCGACGGCGTAAGCGACAAAACCGCCCTAACAGCCCTGAGGAAATCGATGTGGCACGAGTCACGTTTCAGGAAAGAAATTGCTTTGAACCAACCGCTCACTATCCAGGATACATTACACCGAGTTTCATATTTCATAGTCAATGAAGAAGAAATGAAAGTTCTGTCTCAGAGATACGGATCGGCAAAAATGACAAGCCGAAGCAACGCTCAAAACACCGTCGCGACACCGTCAAATTTTAAGAAAAACTAGCAGAACAGTGGCTTCATCAGTCACGAGGGACCCGGTTTTGGGGGCGCCCACAGTTACCAGGTGGGAACCGGCTGCGGGAAGTTACCTTGGAACACTTGGAAAAGAAGCACGAGCACATACGACGAAAATGCTTATTGTGAACATCACCATCGGTATGGACACCTAACTGCCAACTGTAGAAGCCTCGGCTTATTGCTTGCGGCTAAACTTGCCGAGGGAAAATTGGGTGACGCGATCAGCCTAAAGGACTCCAAACGGAAAGACGAGGTAAAACAACCTCGTCTGGAAGACCGAGCCGACGAGCCAGCCAAAAGGGAGCGACGAGATGATGAAGTGAACCAGCAAGGACCCGAAGGAGAATCAACATGATAATGGGAGAATCCCAATTCGGTATGGACACCGTCTCCGCGATTAAAGCTTTTCAACACCGAGCAGTTTCTAGCACCACCTGGATGCTCCCACCGACGTCCCAAATGACGTAATCTCCTTTGAACAGAAGGAAGCAGTCGGCATTGAGCAACCACACAACGATCCGCTAGTCATCGAGCTGGTTGTGGCGGACCATGATGTCGCCAGAGTGCTGATCGATACGGGAAGCTCTGTAGATGTTATTTTTCGCGAAACTCTGCGACGCATAGAAATCAACCTCTCCGAGGTAACAGCAACTCCGAGGCCGCTGACGGGATTTTTAGGAGAAACGACAATGACCCTTGGGACAATCAAGCTGCCTGTTCTCGCCGGTGGAGTAACAAAGATAGTGAAGTTTTCAGTAGCCGACCATCCCGCCATATACAATGTCATCATGGGAACTCCCTGGATAAACTCTATGCGGGCAGTTCCATCAACATACCACCTTTGCTTAAATTTCCAGCGCCGGACGGACAGATGTGAAGAAGCCTTCAAACAACTGAAAAATTACCTGGCCAGCCCTCTGGTTCTCGCCAAACCCTTGGAAGGAGAAATCCTCAGAGTATCCACGCATATTGTGATTTCCAGCTAGTCGCAAACCAGTTTAATGGGAGTACATTGCAAGGGACGAACGAATGGAGGCTTATGTAAAAGTGGTGCAAGACCTGGTGAAAAAATTCAAACAGTTTACGCTAAGAAGAATACCTCGCGGCAAAAATGTTTCGGCAAACGCATTGGCAGCCCTAGCATCAACATCCGACCCGAATCTGCAGAGAATCATTCCAGTTGAGTTGATAAAGCATCCAAGTATCAATTTCTCCAACAACGTTAATGCAATTACCCGATCTCAGGTAGACAGACAAACAACAGATACAGTAGAAGAGACGATCCCAATAAACGAAGGAGTTGATTGTATAATGGAAGAAAATCTCGAGATGGAACCTCAACTTGAAAACAAGGAAGCAAATCCAGATGATCAGCAACCAGGAACAATAGAGTAAAGATATGACAAAGAATGGATGGGAGAAATTCACGTGTATATCATGGATGGCGAAGTGCCATCCGATAGATGGGCCGCCAGAAAGCTCAAAACTCAAGCAGTTCGGTATATCTTGGTAGATGGAAATGTTTTCAAATGGAGGTTCTCGGGGCCTTTAATGGCCTGTGTCGAAGGTGAAGAAGCTAGATGAATCATGGAAGAAATTCACGGTGGGCCGTGCGGCAATCATTCTGGCGGAAGAGCATTAGCAATCAAAATCAAGCGTCACGGGTATTACTGGCCAACCATGGTAAAGGACTGTGAGAAGTTTTCTGCCAAATGCGAAAAGTGTCAACGTCACGCCCCAACCATTCACCAGCCAACGGAGATGCTATCGCCAATTTCATCACCATATCCCTTTATGCGATGGTCTATGGACATCGTCGGGCCTTTACATCCATCTAAACAGAAGAGATTTTTGTTAGTACTGACAGACTACTTCTCCAAGTGGGTCGAGGCGGAGTCTTACGCTAGCATCAAGGATGGTCAAGTAGAACACTTCGTCTGGAAAAACATCATCCCCAGACACGGCGTTCCATATAAAATCATTACAGACAACGGCTCGTAGTTCATTTCAACCCGTTTTGAGGCTTTCTGCGAAAAATGGAAGATACGTCTTAGCAAGTCTACTCCACGTTACCCACAAGGTAATAGCCAAGCGGAAGCAGCAAACAAAACAATCCTGGATGGATTGAGGAAAAGGCTTGGTGCAAAAAAGGGCCGCTGGACCGATAAATTGGAAGGAGTCTTCTGGTCTCATCGGAGAACTCCACGATGCCCTACCGGCGAAACACCATTTGCACTTGTTTATGGAACCGAATGCGTGATTCCTCCAAAAGTATATTTTCCCGGAATTCGTCGTTGTCTCCTTCCTGGCCAAGAGGGACTTAACCACTTGATGTTGCTTGACGAATTAGATTTAGTGAACGAACGACGAGACCAACCACTAATCCAAATCCAGAATTACCAGCAGGCCGCAGCCAAGTACTACAACTCCAATGTTCGCAGTCAAAAATTCATTGAAGGTGATCTTGTTCTCCGAAAGTTTTTCCAGAATACAGCCGAACAAAATGCTGGGAAACTAGGCGCAAACTGGGAAGGTCCGTACAAAATCACTAAAGTGGTTCGCCCAGGAGTGTATGAGCTCGCCAACATGGTTGGAGTCCCAGTACCAAGATCCTGGAATGCAATGCACTTGAAAAAATACCACCACTAAAACCAACATTGTATGAACTACGAGGCGGCTTGATCCCTAAAAAAGGTACGTAGGAACCCATCTCAGGATGGGGAGTGGGTCCGTATACACTTCCATCTACCACATTAGGTGCACCATTCATCACCTCGTAAAAACGGCTACTAATTGCCTAACTTCGGTAATATTATCAACTCAAACACATCGGCATGCAAAACGCCTCACAGAAAATAACCAAGTGCTTATTTTTTGACTTCTCGTCTGTTGCTGGCCACAACAACGAACTTTTTCACATCCTTTAGGTATTCAGTACTATAAGCTCTACAGCGCGCTATAACTTGTCTGCTATTGGAACGTCCATATATAGAAAAGTATGTACGTAAACCAAGGCAAACATTCAAAAACCCAGTAATCTTATTCACTGGTCAAACAACTCTGTGAAATACCAAACTGGCTCAAAACACAAAAGCAAGCCAAAAGATAACTAATATTAAGGATAAAGCCGTCCAGGCACTACGTTCTTACAGTATACAAAAATAATTCTAAAGAGGGTTCAAAGAAAGATTCGAATCTATGGTCTCCTCGGCGAGATGATCAACAACAGAGGTACCCTCATTCGACCCGAATGTATCCTCTACACCAACAGCGGCCGCAACAGTCTCCAACGGTACGCCAGGAAGTGTCGTACTGACCGAATCAGATGAGACCAGAGACATTATTAACTCGTCGTCGGCTCCAGCTAGATTAGCCCTCCATCCGGTTAACTTAGCCACCTCGTCATCCAGAGTCGGCGCGTCGTCTCTCTTGAGAATGTCGATAAACTAAAGATTGCTGTCCACTTGCGCAAGATCTAGTTCTTTCTCCTTGATTACCTACAGGTCCTCGATCTTCTTGAAGATCTTATCGAGTTTTCCTTGAAACTTCTCCACCATCTCCCTTTTTTAGGCCTTCCGGGTTTTCTTCACATTTGCTTTGTACAAAGCATGCGCCGCGGCCAGTTGCCTCTTCAATGATACTATCTCGGCAGATTTCCTTGCCTTGGTAGCCTCCTGCTTCATACACAGGTCGCCGACCCGAGCTAATTCACCTTTAAGAAATGCTTTTTCTTTATCAAGGGCGTTAATCTGATCTGAAGAGGACGCGAGCTCGGCAAGAAGTGTATTGGCAAGATCGTCGAGTTTGGCCTTCATCTCCTCGGCATCTTTTTTTGCCTCGGAGACACGATGTTTATCTTTTCTCGCCGCTTTGTCATATTTGGCGACTATCTTGTTAATTGACGCCATAAACTACGAAACCAGAAGAGTCAATATCAATATTCTACTTGAAAGATCTTTTAAACAACATCCAGAAACAATTACCTTGATACCGCACAAAGACATGTCGGCATACAAAGCACTCTCAGCGAGAGTATCAACAGGAGGGAGACGATCACCAGGAGATCTGATCGAAGAAACAAGGGAGGCCGAGGCAACAACATCTCTGAAAACAGGCTCGCTCCCATCATGTTTGAACAAAATTACCGCAGGATTAGAGACGTCGGCTTGTCTTTTCTTCTTCTCGGCATTCTCTTCAGCAATGTCTTTCCCTTTATTGGAACATGGAGCGGGACGCTTCCGAGCCCGCGGCTTAGCTTTAGTAGGCTGGCTGGGAGCAGGGGTGGAGTTGGCACCATCTTGTACTAACACCGGACCATCCTAGGATGCCTTAGCATTGGCAGCATCTTGAGCTACCTCGTTATTAACATCAGCCATCTGGTCCTCATTGGGAACCAGACTGACGATAGCCGGCTGGACATGACCGAAAGTTACCTCGGCGGCCTCAGGAACCGTGACTCCCTCGGCATCTTGATTCCGAACCATTTCTAGCTCCTTTTTCCTCTGCTCCTGCTTATCACGAATCGTCATCCGCTTGCCAATGATTTCAACAATGTGCAGATGAGGCGTCGGAGAAGATTCTGAGCTTGTGGATACGTCAACACCGGCAAAGCGAGCCCTTGTTTTCTCTACACGCGCCAAGGAAAAATATTTTTCCCAGTGAGTCCTTCCGCCAGCAAGAGTATCTCTGAGAATATAAGTGTCCTCTGGAAAAGTAGGGAACAAGTGATTAACTGCAAAAAATAAAAAGTGAGTTAGAAACTTGGAAAGACGAAGTAAACCCTGACGAATCTAAGGACAGCTACCAATGGATCCCCAGCCTGTTTTGACTTTTCCGAGGCAATTCCCAGCAATCGCTGCGTCAGTTATTGGGACGTAGAAGAAATGGCTCGCCCAGTCGTGGACTTTGCTTTTGAACCCTTCAATTATCTTACATTGCTTCTTAGGCGAGATATAATATGACCCAGACTTTGGAACTTTCCGAAATGCGAGCAAATGCTGTAGATGCCGAACTTTCGCTTTGGCATCACATTCAAAGCTCAGCACCAAAATGCCGACCAGATGGCACATTCTCCTCGGAGTAATTTGGTTAATGGCTAACCCGTGCTTTTTCAGGAATCGCACTATCAAACTCGGGATAGGAAACCACATAAGGCTTTTGTAGTAGAAGCTTTCGAACAAACAGAAATGGTTCGGCGGAGGGTTGTCCGGACGACCCGACGAAGGAGGCACTATCAGGTCAACCTCCTCTGAGATCCCAAAACGTTGCCTGAGCAGTGCCAGGGACTCCTCGGTCGACAGAGTAGATCCAGGAGGATCGGCTTTCTTCTTTTTGGCTCTCCTTTTGCGAGGTGCACTCTTAGAAGGACCAGCTTCATAATTGGCAAAGAGCCTCTCTAAACGTGCAACCTCGGCTTCACCAAGGACAGGTTCGATTTCCTCTTTTACATTAAAAAGCGGCAATTCCGCCTCGGGTTCGTCAACAAGATGAGGAATTTTGACGGTGAGCCTGTTTTCGCCAATCAGATTTGCTTCGGTTGTCCTCTTCTCCTCGGCGGCCAAATTTACTTCGCCATTCTTTCCTTCGCCGAAATTTTTGACAGAATTCACCTCGTCGTAAGTCGATGCTTCATCTGTCTCACTTGCCTCCAGGGACCTGATCATTTTTCTACCAAGTTCCCAAGGAGAATCGGCTGAGGCAAAAGAATCTCGCAATTCTTCAGATGAAGACATGAAGGGTTTGAAGAAACTCCGGTAAACTCGAAAAAACAACGGTAGATCGACAAACTCAAAGAAACCGCCGTGGGATGATGAAGATAGATCGAAAAATACAAGGTGACGGCGGCGAGCCAACAGAAAAACTCAAATAAGTTAGAGAGAGAAGAGAGAGGAGAGAGCTCTACCTTTTGAAAATTTGAGGATGCGAAGTGGAGGAAATGAGGAAATACCTCGTGATTTATAGAAAATATAGGGTTTTCGGCGCGTAGACATACACGCCTTGGGAACTGGTGAAGACGTTTCAAATTCCTAAGAGAAATGATTACCTGACAACATGAGTACCGATTCCCGAGAAAACTCAATCCTTATGTCTGGGCCGAAGCAGTCTGAATTCTGGCTCGGCGTAAACTCCCGCGGTACTAACATCAGCTTGGCAAGCATGTTTCATATCCAACATGTTGATTTTTGGCTCGGCAACCTAACCTTGTCATAATCACTTCGAATTTGACAAGCTGGGGGGCTAACTGTTGGGGTCAGTTTCCACCATGGGAAAAATCAACTGTTAACAGGCCGAGATAACTAACAACACGCGCCGAGGTAAATGACAGCGGTTGTGGGAGTGTAAATCCACGCCAATTGAATTTGTTATATCTTTTTAGAGAGATCCAAAACTTCTGAGTAAAAACCACTAAAAAACACAAACAGAGATCCAAAGTTGGTGTTTTATTAAGCTGCTTAGAAAGCTTTTTGTGTCAGAGCGAAAGTACAGAGTTTTGCTAGGTAAATTGCGGATCCCCTTTTCTGAGGGTTTACATGAGTATATATACAAGTTTAGGTCGGCCAAGTTAATGTCTAAAGAGATAAGGAAGATTTCCTAATTTCTCGGGATTTCCTTTTAGCAAAGCTTCCCACCCTCATGGACTTTGATTCATTGGCTTTAACCTTGTCATATCTCTTTTGTGGGCTTGAATCCGTGGGCTCGTTGTCTCGGCCCAAATTTCCTGTTACCGAATCTTGGCTTGAGTGACACCATGGTTCACGGTTCGGGTGGCACCAGGGTTCACGGCTAAGGTGACACAATGGTTCACGGCTCGGGTGACACCATGGTTCACGGCTCGGGTGACACCATGGTTCACGGCTCCGGTGACACCATGGTTCACGGCTCGAGTGACACCATGGTTCACGGCTCGGGTGACATCATGGTTCACGGCTAGGGTGACACCATGGTTCACGGCTCGGGTGACACCATGGTTCACGGCTCGAGTGACATACTATGGGTCATGACCCCTGATCCGTCTGTCGTACTGTGGATCGGGGTACGCGACCCAGCTTCTTCATCGTGGGTCGTGTCCCCCGATCCGTCTGTCGTTCCACGGATCAGGGTACACGACCCAGCTTCACCGTGGGTCGTGTCCCCATGGATCGGGGTACACGACCCAACTTACCTCGTCACGGTTCGGGATACCCAATCCAACTCCTTTGTTCACGGTTCGGGGTATCTGATCTAACTTCTTCACGGTTAGGGATCCCGATCTAACTCCTCACGGTTAGGGATCCCGATCCAACCTCTCACGGTTAGGGATCCCGATCCAACTCACAGCTCGGGGTACCCGATCCAACTTCATGGTTAGGGATCCCGATCCAACTCCTCACGGTAGGGATCCCGATCCAACTTCTTCACGGTTAGGGATCCCGATCTAACTTCTCACGGTTAGGGATCCCGATCCAACTCACAGCTCGGGGTACCCGATCCAACTTCATGGTTAGGGATCCCGATCCAACTCCTCACGGTTAGGGATCCCGATCCAACTCCTTCACGGTTAGGGATCCATATCCAACTTCTCACGGTTAGGGATCCCGATCCAACTCACAGCTCGGGGTACCCGATCCAACCTCATGGTTAGGGATCCCGATCCAACTCCTCACGGTTAGGGATCCCGATCCAACTCCTTCACGGTTAGGGATCCCGATCCAACTTCTCATGGTTAGGAATCCCGATCCAACTCACAGCTCGGGGTACCCGATCTAACTTCATGGTTAGGGATCCCGATCCAACTCCTCACGGTTAGGGATCCAGCCGTTAGTACTTTTTCATACTTAGCCATTTTTCAATCATTGCTTCTCAAGAGGTGGAATCTGACCCCAACAGTTAGCCCCCCAGTTTGGCAGTATCAGTAATGCTAATGCCGAGCTGTAAGTGGTCGAGTGAGATCAATGATTCTCGTGGTCGCCCCGAACTATCTTTTTGAAGATGCTCCCAAACCGTAATCCGTGGATAACCCCGAACCACCTCTTATAGCATTGCTGATTCAGTTCGGGGTTTTCTTGCCTGCTACCTTTATCGGGGAGTGCAAACGTTTTCGCTGGTTCCCGAGGTGAATGACGTCACCATTTGCCTATATAACCCGTGATACTTCTCATTTGTTCTCCACTTCATTTCTCCAAAAATTTCTTCAAAGCAGGTAACCTTTTCCTCTTTCTCTCTCTAAATTTTTGCTTAAGTTATTTTTAAGTCGAAACTGTTGTTCTTCCTTTGCCACCGATCCGCTTGAATTTCCCGATCCATCTTCAACTGGCTCCGCCGCTGTCTTCAAGTTTTCCGGCAGTTTGGTTTGAAGATTTGGATTGACTCATTCTTATTAAAGGATCTTCAACTTGTTCTTCAATTTCTTAAGGGCTTTGATCTATTTTGATAGGCTGCTGAGAACTCCGATCCGCCTTCTGAATCTTAGAAACTCTAGATTCTCCTTCGCGAGCTGTTAGGGATCCCGATTTGTTTTCATCCTCCAAAGATCCCGATCCGTCTTCAAATTTAAAAGGATGTCTCAGTCTTCTGTTTCCGCGTCTCCCGATCCATACACCCACTTGTTTGGCGTTTTGGGATAGTCTTCGCTTCCCGAACCATCTTTCTCTTCCGATCCGTTTCTCGCCCAGAGTTGTAGTTGGGAAGATTTTTCTGGTGCACGTATTTCAGAGGATCTAGACGATCCAAGTGGTTCGGGGGTAGGACCCTCTCTTCTTGGAAGAAAAATGGTGCTCTCTGAATCCTCGGGAGTTGGCAGCAATTCCGGGAATCCGTCAAAATTTGAAGTGCCTCAACTCCACAATTCTCCATTTGACGAGGTGGTGAACCCTGTCACTGGTGTAATGGATCCCGATCTGCTGAAAGTTGAACCAGAGAATTGGTTCTTCGATCCAGCTGTAGCCAGGCAGGAATTGAAGCGTTTGATGGGTCTTAACCGTCAAACTCCAAGGAGGAAGAAAACCAAGAAGCCACCCGATCCACCTGGCTCAACTCTTTCGACCCTGGATTCGTTATCAGCTCTTAGACATAGGTTTGGCGTTTCGGAGGAAGTCGAGTTTATTCTTCCTTCGCCATTAGACCGAGCTAGTAATCCTCCCCCTAACCACTTCACCCTCTACGAAAGCTTCTTCTACCGCTGTCAGTTGTGGTTCCCGATCCCCGAAGTCATTCTTCAGTTTCTTTGGAAATTTGGCTTGGCTATCTCTCAAATCATTGTGCAGGGAATCAGGCATATGGTTGGTATTCAGATCAGAAGTTATGAGTGCGACGTAGAAGTTGGCGTCGAACACCTGACACACTTGCTGGAGTATTATGTGTCAGGGAAAGCCAGGAGAAACATTATAAGAGGTTTTCCGTCGAAAAATGACAATTGGGAGGCCTACTTCTTTTTTATTCCTATCTCCGAGGCGTCGGCGGGTCAGAGGTGTCTTCAATTCGTCAAGTCTGGCTGGGGAGAAATTGGTAGCCGATCCGTTGCTCGACTTGGGTCACGGCTCGGGTTTCCATTATTTAGCAATTTTCTTTTTAGGGTTTCTCTGATTTTGCATAAATATATATATTTTTTTTTGCAGTTCGTCATCTTCGTCTTTCATAGCCTCCCGATCTGTCTGAGGTTCACGAAGTGCATTTAGCTCGCAAGTGTAACTGGTCCAGAGACTTCAACCTTCGACGAGTGGAAAGAGCCCGAGCCCTTTGTGAAGGACAATCAGTTGAGCAGTCATCCTCTTCTCATTCTTCGAGAGATACCATGGGAAGACCTACCTTCAGAGACCGAGCTGCCGTGAAAGCCAAGGCAGAGGCAGAGGCCAGGGAGAGAGCGAAACAAGCCAAGGTGTTAAACCAATCTCGTCCCCCGAACCCTCAATCTACCCCCGCCACTGTCCCCGAACCAAAAGTCGCTGATAATCACCCCGAACCTACTCCTTCCTCTTTGGCTTCTGGAGGAGTCGTCGTGGGGCTTCGTCCAGCCGATTCTCAACTACTGCCGCACAAGGATAAGGGCAAAGGGAAGGCAAAGGAAAAGAAAAACACAAGCAAAAAACGCCAGTCAGTAGATGACAAGGGAGACGCCCAGAAGCGACTGCGATGTATTGAATCGTCGAAAGCTATTCCCGAAGCAATCCCTCTTCCTGCCGCTCCAATAAATGCTGAAGGGGCATACAGTGGTGCCTCAGCATCCGCAGCCATCTTCTCAAAGATCACCTGTCCAGGTGATTATTTTCCGCCATCCGACACTCTGCTGAGGGACAAGGCCTATAGCGAGATGTCGCTTCGGGGTGTCAAGGTATGTGATGTATATTTGTTTTGTTTTCTTTACCCGATCCATCTAAGCCTAGTTAAATGTATTTTCCCGTTGTCGTGCAGTTCATATCCCATCTTAATAGGATGGTAATGGGATACGAATCTGACGCCCGTAAGGATCGCGAGAGGGTCGAAGATGCTAGGCGGAAAGCCATTGAGCTGGATGGGAAGCTCAAAGAAGCCGAGGTGACTCAGGCTGCTGAACGGGAAAGAGCAGTCAAAAGGATCAAAGACCTTGAAGCTGACGCAGAGGGGTGCAGAAAGCACATTAAAAAGGCCGACGAGCGGATCATGCGGCTAGAGTCAGGCAAAGCGAGGCAGGACACTCATATAGCTAGCCTGACGAGGCAGCTTAAAGCTGCTAATGAGCTTCTCGAGAGTAAGGTCGAGCAAGCTGTTCTAGAGGCCAAACGCGAGACCATGATGATGCTCGAAGGCAAAGTTTCCCGAGCCGAAAAGATTCTTGGCCAAATTGACGGTGAGCCAAAGGAGAATATGCTCGACCTTGCCCAGATTGAAGGCAATCTCCAGTTCATTGGGCTACTTCGAAGCGATGAACCGCCATCTCTTGATGCCGAGGCGAAGAGTTTAGCTGAGCAGAAGGAGGGCTTGATGGGATCACATCAGGCATTGGCTCAGCTCGTGGCCGAAATGAGAGGGATCCTGAGACTGTCTCCAGTCCGATCTGATATTCTCAAGGAGCTCAATGACGGTGAGCCCATGGAGACTGCTGCTGCAAGTGTTGGGATCCAGAATTTTTCCGGTTCTAATAAGGGAACGCCTGGTTTGCCTGATCTTAGTCCGGTAGAGATCGTTAAGGAGACAATCCCAGATCCATCTTCTACAAAAGCTCTCGAGGTCGCCCTAGAGAAAAATGTCGCAGAGTTTACCGAGGCGTTGCTTGAGAACAAAGCACTCGAAGGTGATGTATCTGAGCGGATGGTGGAGTCGGAGCAGAAGGCAGTCACGACTCCTGAAATAGCGGAGGATTACGATCCTCTTTTCTTTGTCTAGTTTTAAAACTCCTTTTTTTTGTTTAATGCCTGGATGGCTTTATCCTCATTGTCTTAAGAACTTCATTTATCGTTTGGTCGCTGATTAGCTAACCCTTGCATTTGAATATATATCTTTTGATAATAGACTTAAATGCTTTGCTTACATAGTTATGAGATGATCAGTCTCGGGATGATCATTTCAGTTTACAGATAAGTCACCATAAACTTATCTGCTCCGACAGAGAACATCCATTTGCATAGTTTTAATTTGAACATTTCGGTTTACGGATGCGTTACCATAAACGTATCCGCTCCGACAATGAACGAAAATTTGTATAGCGCGCTTTTAATCCTGAGACGGATGTGGTAGTGTAGATCCGAGAAGGATACAAGACTTCATTACTGTGGCCAGCAATAATGGAGATGTGGCGTAATGCCTATTGTAGCTTTGATTTGTTCGAATATGTCTGTTTTGTTAAGACTTAGTGATCCTTGAAGGATGTTTAGATGAAAACTGTTTTTAAAAGCAAAGCTTTGATAGGTCGTAGAATCTGTTACAAATATGGGAGTATACGAGTATGTGTATACGTACCCACTCCCCCCCCTTTTGAAAGGAGGGGGGCAACTGAACCCATCCGAAGATGAGCTGCCTACGTACCCTTTGCAGGGATCAAGTCGCCCCGTAGTTCGTATAACGTAGCTTAGTGATAGTACTTTTTGAGATGCATTACGTTCCATGATCTTGGTACTGGAACGTCTGTCATGTTAGCAAGTTTGTAAACTCCAGGTTTGACAACTTCGGTGATCTTGTAGGGTCCTTCCCAATGTGCTCCGAGTTTGCCGGAATTTGTTTCCGCGATGTTCTGAAAAACCTTCCGCAAAACTAAATCTCCTTCGTAGAATCTTCGTTCTCGAACATTGGAATTGTAGTATTTTGCAGCCGCGTTTTGATAGTTCTGGATCCTGATCAAGGCTTGGTCCCTTCTTTCGTTGATCAAGTTCAGTTCGTCAAGCATTAATAGGTGATTGAGCCCTTCTTGTTCTGGTAATAGTCTCCGGCGAATTCCTGGAAAATGTATCTCCGGTGGGATGACACACTCTGTTCCGTATACGAGGGCGAACGGGGTTTCTCCTGTTGCTCGTCTTGGGGTGGTGCGGTGAGACCAAAGTACTCCCTCCAGTTCTTCAGCCCAAAGTTCCTTTTTCTCATCAAGGCGCTTCTTCAGGCCGTCGAGGATTGTTTTGTTGATTCCTTCGGCTTGTCCGTTCCCTTGTGGGTATCTTGGAGTAGACTTGCTGAGTCTGATTTTCCATTTTTCGCAGAAACCTTCGAAACGATTCGAGATGAACTGCTAGCCATTATCTGTCACGATCTCGTATGGTACTCCATGTCGGCATATGATATTTTTCCAGATGAAGGCCTCTACTGCGCATCTTTAATGTTGGCATAGGAGTCGGCTTCGACCCATTTTGAGAAATACTCTGTCAAAACCAGAAGAAAACGTTTCTGTTTTGATGGATGCAGTGGCCCGACGATGTCCATAGACCATCGCATGAATGGATATGGTGACGAGATTGAAGAAAGTACTTCTGTCGGCTGGTGAATCATCGGCGCATGGCGCTAGCACTTTTCGCATTTGGCCGAAAACACCTTGCAATCTTCGATCATTGTTGGCCAATAGTAGCCGTGACGTTTGATTTTTATGGCTAGTGCTCTCCCTCCAGAGTGATTTCCACATGAACCGTTATGAATTTCCTCCATAATCTTCCTGGCGTCCTTTCCTTCCACGTAGTTTAGCAACGGTCCCGAGAATCTTCATTTGAAGATATTCCCATCAAGTAACACGTAACGTGCAGCCTGGGCTCGGAGCTTGCGAGCTGCCCATTTTTCTGTTGGCAAGATGCCGTCGTATATGTATCCTCTGATTGCGCCGAGCCATTCCTTGTCGCAGCCATATTCTGCACTGTTGTCCCCGTTTTTTGCTTCGTTGGGTTCGACGACAGGGTCATTGCAGCTCCCCATGGTTGCTAGAACATCTTCTTCCATTGGGGCAATATCTGGCTCTGCGGGTGGTTGGTTGGTCAGTTCTTGCTGCAATTCACCCACCGCTTCTTGCCCGGTTGTGACTTCTGTCGCTTGCCTAGCCGCTTGTGAACGAGTTACGGCATTCACCGCGTCGGAAGGGCTGATGCTTGGGTGTCGGATAAATTCCACTGGGATTATCCTCTTTAAATCCGGATCGGAGGTCGATGCAAGAGCTACAAGTGCATCGGCTGGGGTGTTCTCCCCTCGTGGGATGCGTGTTAGGATGAATAGTTTGAATCGTGCAGCCAATTCTTTGACGATCTTCAAGTAAGCTTCCATCCGATCATCCTTTGCTGCATATTCACCGCTGAACTGATTTGCGACTAGTTGGGAATCACAAAATGCATCGAGTTGCTCGATCTTTAGGCCATTAGCAAGTTTCATCCCGGCAATAAAGGCTTCATACTCTGCTTCATTGTTGGATGCGTGGAAGCCAGGGCGGAATGATTGTTCCAGTAGTTCGCCAGTTGGAGAAGTTAGCCGTATCCCCACTCCCGAGCCATTTTTGGAGGATGAGAAATCGACGTGGAGTTTCCACAGCTGACTCTGCATCTCGCCGTCAATGCCTTCTTCAGGTAGTTCGATAAGAAAATCTGCTAGAACTTGCGATTTAGCGCACGTGCGTCCGCGATACTCAATGTCGTATTCGCTCACTGCGATTGCCCAATTTGCTAGCCTGCCTGACTGACTTGGGCTGTATAGAACAGACCTTATCGGAAAGATGCTCAGGACGACGATGGAGTGAGACTGAAAGTATGGCCTTAGCTTTCTTGCCGACATAACTATGGATAGCGCCAATTTCTCCATCTGCGAGTACCTCGTCTCCACATCTGTAAGGGTTTTACTTACGTAAAATATCGGCTTCTGTTCTCCGTGCTCGTCTCGAATCAACATGCCGCTTACTGCTGTGGCAGAAACTGCGGTGTACAGAAAAAGTGGTTCTCCTGCTTCTGGTTTTGTGAGAACTGGGGGGTGGCTAGATAGTTCTTGAGTTGCTGAAAAGCTTCTTCGCATTTATCCGTCCACTCGAACTTCTTGTTCCCTCGCAAAGTATCATAGAACGGTAAGCATTTGTCGGTAGATCGTGAGATGAATCGGTTAAGCGCAGCTACCCTCCCGGTAAGACGTTGGACTTCCCTTTTTGTCTTTGGTGAAGTCATATTGATGAGTGCGTCGATCTAGTTAGGGTTTGCCTCAATGCCGCGGTGAGTTACGAGATAACCAAGGAATTATCCCGAAGTGACTGCGAATCAGCACTTGGTCGGATTTAACTTCATGTTGTGAAAGTTCAGCTGCGAGAAATATTCCTTGAGATGAGTGACGTGATCCTGTTCCTTTAGTGATTTCACCAGCATGTCGTCTATGTAAACCTCCATTGTTTTGCCGAGTTGATCGGCGAACATCTTGTTCACCAGCCGCTGGTATGTTGCTCCGGCGTTTTTCAGGCCGAATGGCATCACCTTGTAGCAATAAATCCCACGGTCCATTATGAAAGCGGTCTTCTCGCGATCGTTGGGGTTCATCAAGATCTGGTTGTAACCTGAGAAGGCATCCATAAAAGATAGGAGTGCGTTCCCCGCCGTTGCTTCGACTAAGCGATCGATATGTGGAAGGGGGAAGCTGTCTTTTGGACAGGCTTTGTTCAGGTCGGTGAAATCCACGCACACACACCATTTGCCGTTCTTCTTCTTGACCA
Source organism: Pseudoturritis turrita (assembly GCA_900406555.1). Lineage (NCBI taxonomy): Eukaryota > Viridiplantae > Streptophyta > Magnoliopsida > Brassicales > Brassicaceae > Pseudoturritis > Pseudoturritis turrita. The sequence goes on along the minus strand of OVBL01000294.1, from coordinate 67,008 downwards.
CCACTGGGTTAGCTAGCCAGTCCGGGTACTTCACCTCAGTTATCGATCCGACGCGCAGTAGTCTCTCCACCTCGTCATTGACTGCTTTAGCTCTGTCTGGCCCAAGTTTTCTTCTTTTCTGCTTTACTGGTTTGAAAGTTGGGTCCACGTTCAGTTCGTGGCTTGTTATGCTGATATCGATGCCAGGCATATCTTCTGCTTCCCATGCGAAGGTTTTGATATTTGTCTTCAAGAATGCCACGAGTTCTTCTTTGATCTTTCCATCTAACATTGCTCCAATTTCTACACATCGCTCCGGATGTTTGTCGTCGATGCAGACTGATATGACGGGGTTGCAAGTTGGTTTAGGCACTTCTTCTTCGCGATCCAGCGCGATCTGTAACTGCTATAACAGTTTCGAAAGCTCTTTCACCGGTTCTCTGTCGGTCTTTACCTTCTTGCGCTTTAAACTTGACGTCGGATCAGTCACTGGGTTTCTGAGCTTGTGTACGGCGAGAAAGCAGACACGAGACTCTTTTTGATTTCCTCGAATCGTTTTCACGCCGTTTGGTGTAGGGAACTTGAGACAGAGATGATAGGTTGAAATGGCTGCGCGCATCGAATTTAACCAGGGGGTCCCCACGATGACATTGTAGATGGCCGGGTGGTCAGCTACGGAGAATTCGATGATCTTCGTCACCTCGCCAGCTTGGACAGGCAGTTTGATTGTCCCGGTAGTCATGGTGGTTTCTCCAGAGAATCATGTTAAGGGTTTGGGAGTAGATATCACTTCGGACAGGTCCACATTTATTCTTCTGAGAGTTTCGAGGAAGATTACGTCCACGGTGCTCCCTGTGTCTACCAATACGCGTGCTACGTCGCAGTCGTTGATGATCAACTCGATCACGAGAGGGTCATCATGAGGTCTGTCGATTCCGATCGTTTCTCTTTTCTCGAATGATATCACGTCGTTTGGAAACTTAGATGGTTTAGACCAGTTGATGCTGACGTCTGCCCTTCGTTGGAACGCTTTGATTGACGAGACGGTATCTGAGCAATAGTGGGATCCTTCCATTATCATGCTAATTCTTCTTCTGCTTGATCCAGAGGGTGGCGCTTCGTCATCCCTTCTATCGCGCTTGGTGTGATCTTCTTTGGTCAGGTCGGGTTTGTATGTGTTTGCGTCCATCCCAAAATCCTTGAGGCTGATGTTTCCTCCGAGCTCGCCGGCTGCTAATTTTTTAGCAAGCTTCAAGCCTAGAATTCGGCAGTTCGCGGTAGAATATCCATAGATGTGGTGGTGTTCGTAGTAAGCTATCTCATCATAGGAACTGTCGCTTTTGGTCCATGTGCTCGATGAGCTTCTTCCACGGCCTCGACTTCTTCCTCGACCGAATGCAGGAGCGTCAATTTGATAGTTATGAGCTCCTCGAAAGCCTCCCTCGTGCTGGATATAGCCGGAGCCTTGGTTGTTCTTCCTAGCGTTGGAAGGGGCTGAAACTTGGGGAGAATGGTTCGTTGTTTTGGCCTTCCCGTACTTCTTGGTTAGGATTTTCATCTCTTCTTCCTCGGTGATGAAGTCTGCGGCTCGATGCATAGCGTCCTGTATAGTTGTTGGGGCGTTCAGAGCAATTTCCTTGCGAAAATCAGAGTTGAACCAGAGTGCTCGTTTCAGGGCCAACAAGGCTGCTTTATCGCTCACGCCTTCCACTTTGGACATGATGGCCTTGAATCTTCCGATGAAGCTCTGGAGTGTTTCACTCTGCCCCTGAGCCAGGGTCCACAGGTCGGCGTCGGATGTTCCAGGATCCATGAATATGGAGTAATGCTTTAAGAATGCCGCGGATAGTTGGTTATAGCTATCGATGGAGTTCCGTTCGAACCTGGAAAACCACTGCAGCGCTGGGCCTTTGAAATGCTCCACGAAGAGAAGGCACTGTCCGGCGTCTCTTTCGTGTTCTTTGAAGTTAGAGCGTCCCATGGCTATAGCGAAAGCTGTCAGATGCTCCTTCGGATCGGTCTTTCCTTCATAGATCGGGACTTTCATCTTTCCAGGGTCTGGAATTCTCGTGCTAGTTATCCGTGCTGTGAACGGGATGTTTTGTGCTTCCTCCAGTACACGATCTATCTCTGGGACCTTTCTAGTTGCTTTGTACATCATGGATCGGACAGCTTTTATGTCGGCAGCTGCTCGATCCATATCTACTCGCATCATAACCATCTCTTCTTTCTGGGCTCTGACTCCTGCTCGGCGCTCTTCGTTCATCAGTGCTTGCTCAGCCCAGAGTATGTTCTCCTCTTCCTCGGTCAGCTCTTGATCTCCTTCAGGGATGGCCTCACGTCTTTCGGTTCGGGTTTGACCAGTTGCTAGGTGTTCAGGATTGTCATGGCTCTCCATGTTTTGCTCCATTCGGTTCTCCTCCTCTAGATTGATGATTGGTGCAGGCTCCTCATCGAATTGGCGTGTCGTCTGCCCCTTGGACTCCTGAGGCTAGGTTTGCTGAGCTTTGATGTAGTAGTGGCAGTCTTCCTCGGGTCCTCGGTGGGTTGAGCGGAGTTGTGAAGTCCAGGGCCGTTGGGTTTAGGCACCTCCCGACTCGTCTTGCTGGATCCAGACCTGATCCCATGCCTCGGGTTCGACTCGCCGTTGTCAGGGCCTTCAGCTCGCCGGTCATCGTGTTGTTCAGCTTGTCTTGCTCCTCCGCCTTTTTGAGCAGTGTCTCCAGCATGGTTTTCATCTCTGTGAGCGTTGTCGAAGTCTCCCCAGCGTCTTTGGATTGGTTCGCCTGATCCTCCACGCCGGCATTTCTGGTGTCAGCAGCACTATCGTCTCCGTCGTTGGTCATCGTCTTTAGATCGGTTTTGTGGTGGTTCTTCGGTGTAAGTAAATTTCAAAAACCCCTCCTTCTAGCGCCAAATTGTGGGAGTGTAAATCCACGCCAATTGAATTTGTTATATCTTTTTAGAGAGATCCGAAACTTCTGAGTAAAAACCACCAAAAAACACAAACAGAGATCCAAGGTTGGTGTTTTATTAAGCGGCTTAGAAAGCTTTTTGTGTCAGAGCGAAAGTACAGAGTTTTGCTAGGTAAATTGCGGATCCCCTTTTCTGAGGGTTTACATGAGTATATATACAAGTTTAGGTCGGCCAAGTTAATGTCTAAAGAGATAAGGAAGATTTCCTAATTTCTCGGGATTTCCTTTTAGCAAAGCTTCCCACCCTCATGGACTTTGATTCATGGGCTTTAACCTTGTCATATCTCTTTTGTGGGCTTGAATCCGTGGGCTCGTTGTCTCGGCCCAAATTTCCTGTTACCGAATCTTGGCTTGAGTGACACCATGGTTCACGGTTCGGGTGGCACCAGGGTTCACGACTAGGGTGACACAATGGTTCACGGCTCGGGTGACACCATGGTTCACGGCTCGGGTGACACCATGGTTCACGACTCGGGTGACACATGGTTCACGGCTCAAGTGACACCATGGTTCACGGCTCGGGTGACATAATGGTTCACGGCTAGGGTGACACCATGGTTCACGGCTCGGGTGACACCATGGTTCACGGCTCGAGTGACATACTATGGGTCGTGACCCCTGATCCGTCTGTCGTACCGTGGATCGGGGTACGCGACCCAGCTTCTTCACCGTGGGTCGTGTCCCCCGATCCGTCTGTCGTTCCACGGATCGAGGTACACGACCCAGCTTCACCGTGGGTCTTGTCCCCACGGATCGGGGTACACGACCCAACTTACCTCGTCACGGTTCAGGATACCCAATCCAACTCCTTTGTTCACGGTTCGGGGTATCTGATCTAACTTTTTCATGGTTAGGGATTCCGATCCAACTCCTCACGGTTAGGGATCCTGATCTAACCTCTCACGGTTAGGAATCCCGATCCAACTCCTCACGGTTAGGGATCCCGATCCAACCTCTCACGGTTAGGGATCCCGATCCAACTCACAGCTCTGGGTACCCGACCAACTTCATGGTTAGGGATCCCGATCCAACTCCTCATGGTAGGGATCTCGATCCAACTTCTTCACGGTTAGGGATCCCGATCCAACTTCTCACGGTTAGGGATCCTGATCCAACTCACAGCTCGGGGTACCCGATCCAACTTCATGGTTAGGGATCCCGATCCAACTCCTCACGGTTAGGGATCCCGATCCAACTCCTTCACGGTTAGGGATCCCGATCCAACTTCTCACGGTTAGGGATCCTGATCCAACTCACTGCTCGGGGTACCCGATCCAACCTCATGGTTAGGGATCCCGATCCAACTCCTCACGGTTAGGGATCCCGATCCAACTCCTTCACGGTTAGGGATCCAGATCCAACTTCTCACGGTTAGGGATCCCGATCCAACTCACAGCTCGGGGTACCCGATCTAACTTCATGGTTAGGGATCCCGATCCAACTCCTCACGGTTAGGGATCCAGCTGTTAGTACTTTTTTCATACTTAGCCATTTTTCAATCATTGCTTCTCAAGAGGTGGAATCTGACCTCAACAGCGGTTCACGGCATCCCATTCCTACCTATTCCATTTCGAGGGGTAGCAGTAGATCCTGTCGATTCATCTCTTCTTATGTTGCTAGCGAGCAACACACTCCTAGCGAAGCAAGAACACTCCCTTCTCAGTTCCATTCGCCGAGGTAGCTAACAACACGCGCCAAGGCAAACGACAGCATTCGCCGAGGTAGCTAACAACACGCGCCGAGGCAAATGACAGTATTCGCCGACGTAGCTAACAGCACGCACCGAGGCAAACAACAACATTTGCCAGAACAACCAACAGCACGCACCAAGGCAAGCATGACCAAAAGCCGAGGCAACTTGGCACTGACCGCGGTGGATTTTGTTCTAACAGGCCGTAGGCAATTGCCTCTATGGGCCGAAGTAAAATCACAATGGGCCGAGGCAGTCGTAGCAAAGCCAAGAAGAAATCAATGCGGGCCGAGGTGAGTTTCGGAGTAACCGGAAAAGAAAGATTGCAAATTCGAGAAGGAAAAGGAAACAACGGGCCTCCAAAGAAAAATGGGAATTTCTGGTATCCCATTGAGGCGGTTGGATCGGAAGCCTATAAAAGAAAGAGAGGGCATTCGAAAGAAGGGACAGAAAAAATTGAGAGAGAGCAATAGACTTCATACAAATAAATCTTGTATTCTAAAAAACTTTCATTATCAGCAATAAAAACCATCTTTGGATCTTTTTCTGCAATCAATACTTAGAAGTTTCCGTTCCCTTAAAAGTCTTAACAAAAATTAGTTGTGAGGATTATGGCCTCCACAATGCTCCAGAAACTTAACCGTATAAACACCACAATCTCTACTCTGGACATTTTGAGGGATTCCTTTTCTCCGATAGATTGTGTATTTCTTCAGAGAGACATTGTCTTTTGTCCCATGAGGAGCAATAGATCTAAGCATGTAGGGGATCATTTTGGCGTAAGGTAAAACCTCCCCAATAATCATCTTGTCATCATATGCGGTATCGATGCAATCATAGACATCTATGTGGTGCCTCAGGAAGTTAACATGAAGAGCTATCAGATGTCTGTTAGCAATACAGTGTCCAAAGTAGAGATGATCCATGTTCTGTATTGCTAACAGACATCGATGTACGTGATATGATACTGGACGAATCATGGAGCTTGGAGCATGGAAAAGAGTCTAAGGAGAAGCTTGAACCAGAACCCAAACCAGAAGAACAGCTTGAACCTGAGCTACGAGAAGAAGAAGTTTTGATCGTGCATACTGGTCCAATGACTCATTCAAGGACTAAGCTATTCAATCAAAGCTATTGGAGGACTTCTCAAGAAAAGCTGGAAACCAGATGATCAAAAGCACAAGCAAGCCTGTCAAAATATTTTTGTTTTGATTCAAGCTATATGATTTTAACAATTGGGTAAGTGTTGGGTTTATGCTCTTTTTCTCTTGTCAAATTTTGTCCCAATTGATTTTCTTGACAAGGTTTTTAATGAGGTATTCTCAGCACTTCACAATGGCCCAATTGTTAAAATAGAAGCCCAGGCCCATCAAGAATTTCGACCAAGACCAAAGAAAGAGCCTTAGGCGTCCCAACCACTTTTTTAATTGTTGTTTCTTTCTAGATTATGCATGTTAAGTTTCTGTTTGTCTTTATATTCCTTCGGAACTATTTCTGCAATTTTCATCAATCTTCTTTTATCAAAAACTCTTTTGAATTTAGATCTGCTTGTTAGTGTGTCATATCTAACAACAAAAACCGAGTTCTTTATGTGTCATATCAAAGAATTCACCCTGGTTTAACAAAGGAAATTTGCAGCCTCTGTTAAAGCCATTTGATTCATCCCTTGTTCCTGTTCTTCACGATTCAACAGCAGAAACATCACTTCTCTTTTTCACTTCAGATTGGCGATTTCTTGGAGGAACATATTAAGTGGTATCAGAGCAAACAATCTGCAAGTTAAGTGTTCAATCTCTTTCACTAGTGTTTTCATCTTCTATGCGTGTAGATCTGTTCTGCTTGAAACCAAAGTTGTGTAGATCTGTGTTTAGCAACTTCTGGGTTTGTTTTAGCTTATCAATCTAATAGATCTGTTCATTTCGAACCCTAGGTGCTATAAATCCGTGTTCTGCGTTTTTCTGGGTTTGGTTTTGTCTGTTCATCTTCCAAATCCAGATCTGTGCTATGTGTTGCAGAAAATCATTTAGAGTGAACCTGTTTAATCTAGTTAAATTTTTCTTTTAAGAAGTTGCTTCTTTAGAACTCTTACTGGTGGTTTTGTGTTTTCTGTTGCAGAAAAGATGCCAGAAACAGAAGAGGAAGAAGAAAACAGCCACGCTCAGAACAACAAACTACTAATCGAAGCTCTTACTGCTCGAATGAAAACAATGATGGCAGCCGAGATGGATACTCTCAGGCAGGAGTTTCGATAGACTACTGACCATGAGCAGAGACGAGCAGCGCCTAGGAGGAGATAAGAGAGGTCTCCACCAAGAGGTAGAAACCCACGAAGACAGCCTAGAGATGAGGCAGCATAGACATATTACAGTCATAGCAGTAGTTCTTCTCACCGTAGCTAGAGAAGACAGAGACAAGTTAGAGAAGACAGAGATCATCAACAAGACAACTTCGGTGGTCTTAAACTCAGAATTCCACCATTCCATGGCAAAAATGATCCAGATGCTTACTTGGAATGGGAAAAGAAGATTGAGTTGGTGTTTAACTGTCAGCATTATACCGAAGCTAATCAAGTTAGAGTTGCTGCTACTGAGTTTTATGCTCTCAACTGGTGGGATCAGTTAGTCACTTCAAGAAGACGCAATCAAGAATATCCAGTGGAAACTTGGACAAAAATGAAGACTATAATGAGAAAACGGTTTGTCCCAAGCCATTACCATAGAGAGTTGCATCAGAAGCTGAGAAGACTTTTCAAGGAAACTGTGGTGTAGAAGACTATTATCAGGAAATGGAAACTCTAATGTTAAGAGCTGATATCTCTGAAGACAGAGAAGCAACCATGTCTAGATTCATGGGAGGTTTAAACAGAGACATTCAAGATAGTTTAGAGATGCAGCACTACTTGGAGTTAGAGGAGTTACTTCATAAAGCTATCCTGGTGGAACAGCAACTCAAGAGAAGAGTATCTTCAAAGCCCACGTATGGAGCAGCTAATACAAGATCTAATTTTCACAGAGAAGATAAACCAAGCTATTCAAGAGAAATCAAGCATCCTGCGAATTCCAGAGAAGAGAGCAAACCGTATCCTGCAATTCAAGACAACAAGAGCAAAGCTGAAGCTACTACATCTAGAGCTAGAGATGTCAAGTGTTTTAAGTGTCAAGGCAGAGAGCATTATGCGAATGAATGCACCAACAGAAAGGTTATGATTCTTCTTGACAATGGGGAGTTTGAATCAGAAGATGAGAAACCAGAAGCTGATTCACATTCAGACGAATACAAAGAAGGGCCAGCTAAAGGAGAATTGTTAGTAGCCAGAAGAACTTTGAGTCTACAAACAAATCATGAGGAGCAAGAACAAAGAAAAAATCTGTTTCATACTCGTTGCAAGATTCAGGGTAAAATCTGCAGTTTGATTATCGATGGAGACAGCTGCACTAATGTAGCAAGTGATGTGATGGTTAAGAAGCAAGAATTAAAGGTGATGAAGCATCCAAATCCATACAAGCTTCAGTGGCTCAACGATAGTGGAGAAATGAAAGTAAACAGTCAAGTGATGGTTCCCTTAGCTATTGGCAAGTATGAGGATGAGATTATGTGTGATGTTTTGCCTATGGAGGCATGACACATTATGTTTGGTAGACCTTGGCAATCTGATCGAAAAGTGGTTCATGATGGTTATACTAATCGTCATACCTTCGAGTTTAAGGGCAGGAAGACTATACTGCTTCCTATGACATCAAACGAGGTGTATGAAGATCAGATACATCTCAAACGCAAAGAGAAACATGTATCAAAATGTTCAAACTTCTTTGTAAAAGCTAATGTGGTTAAGAAAGCTTTATTTGCAAAGAAACCAATGCTTTTATTTGTGTATAAAGAAGCTCTTGTGAGCTTAACTGATCTTGTACCGGTGCTTCCGAGTGAAATGGTCTCTCTTTTACAGGACTATGAGGACGTGTTTCCTGAGGATAATCCTGTGGGATTACCACCCATTCGAGGCATAGAACATCAAATCGATTTCTTCCCTGGAGCCTCTCTTCCAAACCATCCAGCATATAGAACAAACCCTGTTGAGACAAAAGAGCTGCAGAAATAAGTAGAGGAACTGATGGAGAAGGGGCATATCAGAGAAAGCATGAGCCCTTGTGTTGTACCCGTTCTGCTTGTACCAAAGAAAGACAGTAGCTGGCACATGTACGTTGATTGCAGAGCAATCAATAATATCACGGTGAAGTATCGACATCCTATACCTAGATTAGATGATATGCTTGATGAATTGCATGGCTCTTGCATCTTTTCTAAGATTGATTTAAAAAGTGGATACCATCATATTAGAATGAAAGAAGGTGATGAGTGGAAAACAGCCTTTAAAACTAAACATGGGTTGTATGAATGGTTAGTTATGCCATTTGGATTAACAAAAGCACCTAGCACTTTCATGAGGCTGATGAATCACGTTCTTAGAACTTTTATAGGAGTTTTTGTTGTTGTTTACTTTGATGATATCTTAGTTTACAGCAAAAATCTGAATGAACATGTTGAGCACCTGAATCTGGTTTTAAGTGTGCTTAGAAAGGAAAAACTCTTTGCTAATCTTAAAAAATGCACCTTTTGCACAGATAACCTTGTGTTTCTAGGTTTTATTGTGAGTGTAGATGGAGTTAAGGTGGATGAAGAAAAGATCAAAGCAATCAGCGACTGGCCAAGCCCTAAGACAGTAGGCGAGGTGAGGAGTTTCCATGGCCTCGCTAGATTCTATAGGAGGTTTGTGAAAGACTTTAGCACACTCGCTGCCCCACTCATTGAAGTTATAAAGAAAGACGTTGGTTTCAAATGGGGACAAGCACAGGAAGAAGCATTCCAATCCTTAAAAGAGAAGCTTACTCATGCTCTTGTTTTAACTTTACCAGATTTTCTTAAAATTTTTGAGATTGAATGTGTTGCTTCCGGTATCGGAATTGGAGCTGTTTTGATGCAGGATAGGAAGCCAATCGCATATTTCAGTGAGAAGCTTGGTGGAGCTATGTTAAATTATCCTACTTATGACAAAGAGCTGTATGCCTTAGTGAGAGCTTTGCAAACGTGGCAGCATTATCTCTGGCCTAAGGAGTTTGTTATACACACTGATCATGAGTCTCTTAAGCATCTCAAAGGTCAACAAAAGATCAACAAGAGACACGCCAGGTGGGTCGAATTCATAGAAACCTTTCCCTATGTCATCAAGTACAAACAAGGTAAGGATAATGTAGTTGCAGATGCATTATCCCGATTCTGATTTTTAAGAAGTTTATAAGTCTTATGAAAAGTTTGCTTCAGGACATTACTTTAGACAAGATGGGTTTCTTTTCTTTGATAATCGCTTGTGTGTGCCTAATTGCTCTGTTCGAGACTTGTTTATAAGGGAAGCTCACGGTGGAGGCTTGATGGGGCACTTTGGCATTGCTAAAACACTTAAAGTAATGTAGGATCACTTCCATTGGCCTCATATGAAAAGAGATGTGGAAAGGATCTGTGGCAGGTGTGCAACATGCAAACAAGCTAAGTCAAAGTTCCAGCCTCACGGTTTGTATACTCCTCTGCCTATTCCTTCTCATCCCTGGACGGATATATCTATGGACTTTGTGCTTGGATTGCCTAGCACTAGGACAGGAAAAGACTCTATTTTCGTTGTGGTTGATAGGTTCTCTAAAATGGCACATTTTATTGCTTGTCATAAGACTGATGATGCATCTCATGTAGCAAACTTGTTCTTTAAAGAAATAGTTCATTTGCATGGCATGCCTAGGACTATTGTTTCTGATAGAGATACCAAATTTCTTAGCTATTTCTGGAAAACTTTGTGGTCTAAGCTAGGAACTAAGCTGTTATTTTCAACCACATGTCATCCCCAAACTGATGGGCAAACAGAAGTTGTTAATCGAACTTTGGGAACTCTATTGCGTGCTTTGATTAAAAAGAACCTGGAAACTTGGGAAGATTGCTTGCCTCATATCGAATTTGCATATAATCATGCTATGCATTTTGCTTCTAAGTATTCCCCATTTCAGATTGTTTATGGCTTTAACCCATTATCACCTTTGGATCTAATGCCTTTACCTTTGACTGAAAGAGCTAACATAGATGGAAAAAAAAAAGCTGACATGGTCAAACAGATTCATGAGAAAGCCAAGAAGAACATAGAAGAAAAGACAAAGCAATATGTCAAACAAGCAAACAAAGGCAGGCGTGACATGATCTTTGAAGTTGGCGACCAAGTCTGGGTTCATTTGAGGAAGGAACGATTCCCAGCTGAGAGGAAGTCTAAGCTAATGCCAAGGATCGATGGTTCATTTAAGTTTCTGTTTGTCTTTATATTCCTTTGGAACTATTTCTGCAATTTTCATCAATCTTCTTTTACCAAAAACTCTTTTAAATTTAGATCTGCTTGTTAGTGTGTCATATCTAACAACAAAAACCGAGTTCTTTGTGTGTCATATCAAAGAATTTACCCTGGTTTAACAAAGGAAATCTGCAGCCTCTATTAAAGCCATTTGATTCATCCTTTGTTCATGTTCATCACGATTCAATAGCAGAAACATCACTTCCCTTTTTAACTTAAGATTGGCAATTTCTTGGAGGAACATATTAGTACGTCTCGCGAAACAAAAAGTTCTTGGGTTTTATGTTAAATTGTTTATAATCGTACCACCAAAAGTTCACCCAGCATTGGTCAAGGAAAGCGATCCTTGAACTGCAGAAAGGAGTTGTTTCTCGCAAAGATCTTTGCTGAAATATATGAGTGGCAGAGGTAAGATGCTGCAAAATAAATCTACCAAATCAGTTATTATAGCTACACCCCTTGAACATAAATCTACCACATTAACAAGTAAAATATCATAATAAACGTAAATAAGTCTACACTGAAGTAGAGTACGTCTACCACATTCAAACTAAAATATATTAACATAACGTACTTACTTAAGTCTACAAAACTTAAAACTATACCATAAACCTACCATATCTCAAATAAGTCTGCACTGCACTTGTGTAATATGTAATTAATAATAACTGAACCATCGAATAAATCTACCAAACTAAATCTACGATATAAGTTATTAAGTCAACAAAACTGTAACATACCATCAACAATAACTCTACCATAAGACCCTACCTATCACACATATACGAAAATAACTTTACATTTAGAGGATACATTAAGGACTTGCACATTCACCCAACCATCCATAGTCTCTTTCGTTTGTCAGCCATTTCTCCTTTGGAGTCATCAATCTTTTGTAGAAGTTAGTCCCTGGTTCGACAGATCCAATAGGACTCTCTCTAAAAATAGGAAAATAATTCTTAATTTATTGCGATGAAAAAGGATTGAAAATAGGAAATCAAATGAAATGCAAAGCAAAAGTCACTTACTCTTCTTCTTTAATCATGTCCATCAATTGTTTGAGTTTTTTCGGATCTATGGGACCTAACGGATCGTATGTTGTCTTTGATGGGACAACCCCTTTCATGATGCATTTCACACAAGCATAAGCCTGGCAAATTAGTCTCCTTATTTCTGTAAGCAAAATACCTTCCATCAGTGAAGTAGTTCATTAATGATATTTAATTTACAGTAGGGAATATGAAAACTTACTGGATCCTTGCTAACCGAGTCTTCATCTCCATTGATGTTCGATTGCACAACTTCTCTGGTTGCAACCTTGTCTGCTTCTTTTATCAATTTCAGGTCTTTCTCCACACTAACAATCTTCGCATCAAGCTTACCCTCCATTGTACTCAATCTCTGCTCCATATATTCCTTGATGGAACCCATTGTCTTCGTATTTTTCCTTACGTTGGTGTCCAAATATTCTACCTTTGTTGATAGTGATTCAATCAGTTTGACAAAACCGGCCATCATATTATCAGCTGTAACATTACTCGCAGACACGTTTTCACTGGTAAAGTTGCCAATAGACTACAAACAAAGTATATGTTATAAACTCTTTTTTGAAAGTATATGCAATAAAATATGTGGTAGATACTCACCTTTTTAGATTCTTCGGTTTCACAACTCTGTTTCTTCTTTGGCTTTTCAATTTCCATTTCTTCCACAATGTCCTCATCCTCTTCCCTTTGAATCTTTTTCCTCATCTTCTTCTTTGGCTTATGACTTTCTTTTCTTCAACAAAGTCATCATCCTCTTTACTTTGTATCTTGTTCTTCATCTTCTTTTTTGCCTTATGACTTTTTTTTTTAACTCTTCACTTTGTATCTTGTTCTTCATCTTCTTTTTTGCCTTATGACTTTTTATTTGAACAGAGTCATCATCCTCTTCACTTTGTATCTTTTTCTTTATCTTTGTCTTTGCCTTATGACTTTCCATTTCTTCAACAAAGTCATCATCCTCTTCAGACCGTATCTTTTTCTTCATCTTCTTCTTTGCCTTATGACTTTCCATTTCATCATCACAGTCATCACCTTCATCAATCCGTATATTTTTCTTCATCCTCTTTTTTGGCTTTTCACTTTCCGTAACAGCCACTCTCTGCTTACCCTTTCTTGTAACTTTAATTTTCCAAGCATCTGCAGAGATATATTCATGGATAATATCGTGAATCAGTTGGTCCACTCTAGCATCCTTGATATCATAAGTCCAGATAGCTTGTATCGCCTCCTCTCCAGGCTTCAGGATTATATGTCTGACCCGGACCTACAAATATAAGAACCATAAATATATCATAAATAAAATATCAACAAGTCGTAAATACAGTACTTCTAATATCTGGTTTATGTTACATATACATACCTTGTTATTAACGCTTTTCTTCTTATCTTCACGTATAAGATCTTCAAAGTTAAAGCGCTTACGACCACCACGCCACGACAGAAGGGGAACTTCAGCATCTTCTATCTTACACCCATAGCGTTCTCCAACAATAGTAACCGACTCATAAAACCATATTTGAAGAACATAAACAAATCCACCAATCAAATAAAAATCTCCATTTAAATCAACTATTTTGATAGATTCAACAAGGCTTTCACAAGCTTTCCTACCCCATGGAAACTTCTCAAACGCCTCCACATCAAACATTTTTTACGCTAAATGGAGAGGAATTCTGCTGCCACGATGCAAACCAAGGACACCTAGAGCAAGTACACATAAAAGTCCAACCATTCTACGCTTCTCAAAAGAACAACTCCTACATTTTGATAATACCACTTCCAGCTCTGTCCACTTAGGACCGTCACCGACAGGTACTCCCATATCTTCCCAAAAATCAGAATTATCAACATCCCATTCCCCTGCAACCTCATACGGATATGTTTTCATCCCCGTGATCCCAGCAAATTCACATAACGAAAACCTTATTGGTTGATCATCAACCAAAGACCATATCTCATGATTCTTCTCAGTACTCAACTGATGAGTGAGCAGATAATGAACTGGCTTCGCCGACCATGTGAACTCTCTTTCTACAAACTTAACAATGACACCCACAGAAGAATCTAACATATATCTCCACACATCTTCACCTACAGCTTCATTAAGCCTACCCAAGTTCGCTAAATCGCAGTAGCGATTCCTACTTCTGGCCTGCGGAGGTGATTTTCCATCAGGAAAGAATCTATCGGGATACTTCACCTCCTTATCAGTCTCCTTACCACCCTCCTTATCAGTCTCCTTAACAGTCCCTTGATCAGTCTCCTTAGCACCCTCCTGATCTTTTCCCTTAGCACCCTCCTGACCCGTCTCAGTCTCCTTAGCACTCTCCTTACCACCTAAAGACGACATCAGCACAAAATCTGCACAACATCTAAAATATTAACCAATATGCATAACATACCAAAAAAATCTGCACAACATAAGAAAAAAATAGTATATCTATCGAATAAAAGATGAATAATTATGCAATATCAAACAAGTCTGCAACAAAATTCATCAAATGTACTTTTAATTCACACAATCTGCAGATTAAATCTGCTACGAGAATAAAGTGTACCAAATTCAGAATTACTCAACCTTAACCACATGGAAGGAGAATCCAAAATTACATCTTTCAAACTATATCTGACCCAACTCATTTAAGTGTACAGTGATTTTAACTAAATTTGCAAGAAGATTCAACAAATCTACCCATAATTCATAATCTGCATATTAAATCTGCTATCCAAATTATGTGTACCAAATTCAGAAGGAATTACTAACCTTAACCACATTTGTGTGAGGACAATCCAAACTTACATGTTTAAAACAAAATCTGCAAACAAAATCAGACCCAGATCATTTAAGTCTACACTGATTTTCACTAAATCTGTAAACAACCTGCCAAATTCAAAATTATTTTTCTTACGTGCAATGCCTAATACGTTAGAACATACGACCTAAGAACATAACCCTACAGTGCACAACGAATTCTGCAGAAGAAGACAGTTAGGGTTTCGCAACAGGATGTGACCAATGTTCCGAAACTCTTTCTCCACAACACACCAACCCCGAATTTCATACCTGGGTAAAACAATGCCGATGTTGATGTCGGAACAGGACTCGACCACCGTAAACCCTAACGACAACAGAAAACAGAGAAGCGACGAAGATGATTGATGAAACAACTCCTCATAAACTTCTAAACGGACCCTCGTCGGAACCACTTCACAATATCCACCACAACGAACCCCGACTGAAACAATCCTCTGATGTCTCCTCTTTTTCATTTTTTCGCACACAAAAGAGGAATAAGAAGATGAAAAGTCTCTGAAAAGTTTAAAACCTTTCATCGAAGAGGAAGAGATGTATCGTTTCTTTTTTTTTTTCCAAAAAATAATACATAATCGCATGAATCCTCTATATATTAAAGGAGAAACATTGGAGATCAAAATTGCTGATGTGTCAACACCACAATTTTTTCAGCTTTATCATTATTTTTTATTTAATTAATTAAACTCTTAACACTAACCTAATTGCCAAACAATTACTTTTCCAAACAGCACTAATCCCGTAATAAACTTATCTACATTCCCAAACAAATAATATATTTACTAATTTACTAATTATTTACTGTCGATTTATATCTATACCGATATATATACCAATTTCTAATATAAACATACGACTATTATCCAAATAATTTTATTTAACCGACATTGATAGACTATGAACCCGAAATTTACCATTACATTCAACATTTTTTATTTTTTTATTTAACATTAATGGTGCTTCATTTATTTGATAAATATACATTATATATTAACATAATATAATGAAATTATTAATAACTTTAAAATAATATGATTAGTAAAAAAAATATTTTACAACTATACCAAACCAATATTGACAAAAACATTACAAAATTTTACAAAAATATTTTAATATACTAAAATATTATATATATATATATATATGTAAACTCAATTAAAAATAAATATTTTAATCCCTGCATGTACGGGTGGTAACCTAGTTGTAATTAAAATAAATTACCCTGATATATATGACTTTTACTAGTATATTTTCATAGTAACATAAAAAAAAATGTATTATTTAATAATAAAACATAACTTTAAGGTTATTTTAAATAATTTTCCAAATAATTATCTAAGATATACTTATTTTTCTTTTCACTAGCTTTACTCTTTCTAGAATTTTATCCTTCGACCCTATAGTCCGTCCACGTTTTAAACGTGTATAAGACTCATTTGATAAACCTCAACAATAATATCAGCTATATTTATCTTTTAAACTCATGTTTACATTGTTGTAGGTGGATGAAGATGCAATAAAATTGGTAAATGCCATTTAATTTTATTTATGGCTTGATCATTATCTTCACATAATGTTGGAAATTCACTTTCTTTAAAATAGAAATTACATAATATGGAATAAAAATATTATCAATTTGTGATTCAAGATATCTAATTATCGAAGATAATATATGCCACATATTTCTCCAATCTTCTCTAAGATCCCATTTTTATACATTGTGGGGGAGCAATATTGACCTATACAACACAACTAAATACTCTCAAATATGATATATTAGGCTCTTGATCATATATTACCTGCATTGAAGAGTATTTATTATATGTGATATAGCATGCATATAATAAGTCAATGTTAGAGAGTCGAGGGATGTGAGTTTGGAGGTTTTCCACATTCCAAGATTTAGAGTATGATCAAAGCTAATGAAAGTTGTGGTGGGAATTCAATGAGAATGTTCTAACAGAGTTTATCTTAATGGTTTCCAAATTGTTTTTCAGAAAGAGGTTTCCGAGAATATGTTAATTTTCGTGATTTTCAAATATTTTTCTTTCACGTGGTATTTTGTTTGATTGAGGGCAAGAAAAATACTATGTCCGCGAGAATTGATGTACTGCATTTTTATTGGTTTCTAACCTTTGTTTCACGTTCTCAATCGAGTAAAAACTTATATATTTAGAGTCATTAAGTACTTTATCGAGTCTTTTCAAGTTTTCAATTTCTTTGGAGGAAAACGAGGCATTTTGGTTACAAACGGGCATATGAACTTGCAGGATCGTGCATAAGCATCAGAATTTTTGCATTTGCTGAAAGAACCATGGTTGGATCATGCTGAGATTTGGACACGAGATAGCCACTTGAGTTAGCTTTAATTTGGCAGTGATTTAAGGTCAGGCTGGTCACCGGTTAGAAAGTTATGACAGTTTTCGTAAAGACATGTCAGTATAACGAGCAGAAGAAACATGCACAGGAAAGGAGAGCAGAGGGAGATAAATCGATTGATCAACTCTTGGATCGATCAATCCTGACACAGATGACGCGAAGAACTTTTCCAGGATGACCCAGATCAATCGTTCTCCCTTGGGATCGAACGATCCACATCCCAGAAGAAAAAGGCATTTATGAACTTTATATTTTGCCTCGAAATCATCAAAACTCAATCAAATCTGACCCTATACCTACATATAACTTATTTTAGCCAATTTTTAGGCTACGTTTTATTTTTGTTCAGATGTTTGCATATATTTCTTTGAATGAGACGAATCTCTGGCTTTATTGTATTTTTGGAAAAGATTTATGAACCCTTTTAATATTATTGCAATTTGATTATGATTTCTTTCGTATATTCTTTTGATTTGATTATTGTTCTTAAGGTTGAAATTTGATTTTTCTGATTTAGGTTAATTTATGAACCGAAAAGTGTGTTGAATTGCCTAAAAGAACCTTAGATGAGCAAAACATCTTTAACTTTGTGAACTTATCAAACTCGACTGTTGTATTCATATGGAAGTTTAGGATTCGTATATATTAATACTTTGGGAGAGCAGATTAATCTATTTTAGTGATTTGAGTTCAAGAACAATTTTTAATATTTTTCCTGATGATTTATATGTTTTTGCATGCTTGAATCCCTGCGAATATCCTATATCCAATGCCTTTAATTCATACTTTTTACATCGATTTACTTATTTACTTTCCTTGCAACAAAACAAACAAATCATACTATCCTATTAGCTCTATTCTTTTTTCGCAATCTTGTTGTATATCATTGTTCTCTTTGTCTCTGTGGACTCGATCTCTAAATACTATCGTGTATTTCTGGGTTAAAACTTGATTGTATCACATATAACGAAAATAATAACAAGGCAAAAACTTGATCATTATGACTGTTCATCAATCTTTTCAATTATAAAAATTGGGGATAGTATTTTCTTTTGAGGAAACAATAACTTTTTTGTATATTCGTTTTGCGAACGACTTCCATCTCCAAGATGGATAAGAAATTCAGCCACATCCAAATATGTCATGTCTGTGAGTTCATTTGTTAACTCCGCATCATCATCATCAATAATAATGAAGTTTGTTTCAACTTTTTTTTTTGATTCTTGATAGACATTAACGAAAGGTTTAGGTGCATAACAAGCACATGCTATGTCTTCCTCCATTTCTCATCTATAGCAAGTACTTTCTTTAAGTCTTTTATGCATATTTTTACATTTTTCTCCTTGATTTTCTCTGTTATTTTTATATTGTTATTATAATTATTCGGTTGAACAATTTTTTCTCTCCCATGAGCATGTTCATGACCACGTGTATGATCACGTCTGCGACTGGTTTTTATCAAAAGACGTGTGAGGGTTTTGACCTGTTTTGATCCGATTAAGCTTAGCACAAAACAGTAAGAACACAACATGTTTGTTCACCCAGTTCCCTTTCGGTACGTCTGGGGAGAAGATCTCTTGCCCCTCAACTTCCACTATGAATATGAGAATACAAGCTCTTTGTTTTCATATTACAAGCAGAAGCCCTAGAGAGATGATGGAAAACCTTACGGTACAAGGTAAAGGAGAAAGATATATATATGCATCTATGTATCTAATCCTAAACCTTCCAACGTTTTCTTCTTATGGGTTTTAATGTTGTTGTAACCCAAAGTCATCTTCTCTTTATTCTTCATGTAATCAGGCCCATTGATTTGGCCCAGGAGAAATATGTTTGGGCTTGGTCAACCATCACATTCTCCACCTTTGACCATCCGAACCTTGTTTCCTCCGTCAAAGCTTTGCTTGTCTCTCTCTCTCAGATTCGTGAAGCTTCTTCTCCGGCGTTCTTCTCCGGCACGATTCCAGCCACCATCGTGACCCTCCTCTGGCGATTTCTTTCGCGACTAGAAACCCACCAAGACCTTCACCTTTAGATCCCAACGCCGTTAGATCTATGTGACCGTTTTCTCCCTTTGCTTCGTTCTGATAATAACCTACGGCTGATGCAATTCCAGCCAGTCTTGCACCCTCCGGCGATTCCTCTGTCGCCGTCACCGTCTGAAGCAAATGCCCATAAGCCCTCGACTCGCGATGCCCGACAAACCCAACATCGGCATCGTCAACGAAGCGTCTTCCTTAGATACGATTTTCCGGTGACTTCTCTACTTTTTCCGGCGAGTGTTCTGTCACCGTCGATCTTTTTTTCATGGCTCGTAACCCTAATAACCAGAGCCATCTCTTCATAGTGTAAAATCAGATGCAATATCTCGATCCAAATGTGCATCTCCAGCGAATCCTCTGCCGCTGATTTCTTCTCCGGTACCAAACTCTCCATGGTACCATCAGAACTCAAAGGTACGATTCCCAGCTCAAGAAGATCTCTTTATCGTGACGTCTTAGCTTAATCTCTCTTCCTTTATGTTCTTAACCTTCTGCAATACCTTAACATCTCAAGCTCCTTTTGTTTCAGCTTTTTCAGATGAAATTAAGGCTTCCCATCGCAGAACCCAGAAGCAAGGTAACCATTCTTCACATCTCCTTGCTTTTCCCTTTGTCGATTTTTTTTTTCGTGTGCAGAACATTAACTTCTGCAACTCCTTTCCCTGTGAGATTCCCTATCGACCCGGGTCTCAACAGGTTTTTCGCAGGATTCTTTCAGGCGATAACCTTCAGGAACTCAAGCCCTTTCTCCAGCTTGTTTCCAGGTATCACCTTAGTTAGTAAATCTGGAGGATTGACTGATGTATGAATCTTATGCACTGTAACATCACCAGCCTCAATAACATCTCTGATAAAGTGTAGTTTAGTGTCTATGTACTTAGTCCTTTCATGGAATCCACCATTTTTAGCTAAGTGTATAGCACTCTGTGAATCTGAAAACACTTTAACATCATCCTGCTCAAAACCCAATTCACTTACAAAACCCTTTAACCACAATGCTTCTTTGAAAGCTTCACCTAGCGCCATATATTCAGACTCGGTAGTAGATAAAGCTACTATGTGTTGAAGCCCTGACCTCCAACTGACTGTATTTCCACCAACTTGAAACACGTACCCCGTAACTGATCTTCTACGGTCCAAATCTGTAGCATAATCTGCATCTGAAAAAACCCACAACTTTGAAATCTGAATTTTTTGTGAAAGTTAAACTGATGTCTAATGCTCCCTTAAGATATCTCAGTATCCATTTAACTGCTTCCCAGTGAGATCTTCCTGGATTACCCATATATCTGCTTACCATACCCACTGCAAATGCTAAATCTGGTCGAGAACCAACCATAGCATACATTAAACTCCCAACTACACTAGCATAGGGAATTTCACTCATCAAACCAATTTCTATTCTTGATTGTTCATGATTTAGAGCTTTAAGTTTGAACGGAGAACCCAATGGCGTAGTAACAGACTTTGAATCACTCATATTAAAGGTCCTGAGAACTTGTTCGAGATAATTCCCTTGTGACAGCTTTAGGGTCCCTTTCTCTCTATCCCTAATAATATACATTCCCAAGATCCTATTAGCAGCACCTAGATCTTTCATCTCAAACTCCACAGTCAAACTTCGCTTCAACTTCTGAATTTCTACCATATCTTTGGATGCTACCAGCATATCATCCACATATAACAACAAATATACCATATTCAGAATGTTATCTCCTTTGATATAAACGCACAGATCATATAAGCTTCTGCTAAACCCATTTCCCTTCATGAAACTATCAAACTTTCTGTTCCATTGTCTAGGCGCCTGCTTTAAGCCATACAAAGATTTCTGGAGAAGACATACCTAGATTTCTGGAGAAGACATACCTTATCCTCTTTGCCTTTCTCTACAAAACCTTCTGGTTGTGACATGTAGATCTCTTCTTCTAATGATCCGTGTAAGAAGGCCGTTTTCACATCTAACTGTTCAAGCTCAAGATCATAATTTTCAACCATTGAAAGCATGATTTTGATCGAAACGTGTTTCACCACTGGTGCAAAAACTTCTGTGAAATCGACACCTTCTACCTGTAGAAAACCTTTGGCCACCAATCTGGACTTGAATCTAGGTTTCTCAACACCCGGTATTCCTGGTTTTAGCTTGTAAATCCATTTACAGCCTATAGCCTTCTCCTTTTCTAGCTTGTCTACCAACTCCCATGTTTTGTTCTTTTGAAGAGAATTACTTTCTCATACCTGAGTTCCATTTCTTCCAGTCTCTACTTCTCTTTGCCTCTATGTATGACTTTGGCTCATCAATGTCAATCTCTTCTGCACAAGTTAGTGCATATGCTGTAACATCAAAGTCATCAAACTTGGAAGGAAATTTCTTCTCTCTACGTTTTCTATCCCTTGCTAGAACATAGTTGTCCAAGTTTCCATGATCTTCTTCATCACTGTGACTATCATCACTATCGGACTCATCCTCAGAACCCGTACGTTGACTCTCTGAATCCTGTTCTGATTGAGTTGTCCCTGATATAGCTCCACCTTGAGCTGAATTCTCAATTGTTGCCGAGCTACAACCGGAATCCATAACCCATTCTCCATTAATATCTTGAGGACTTGCTGTGAGAATTAATGGTTCCTTCATTGTGATTGCAACGTTTGCAGAATCATCTTGCTTTTTCTCAAACTTGTCTGGACATTCCCGTTTCCAGTGCCCATCTTTACCACACGCAAAACACCCTTTGTTATTCTTGTTAAACTTGGATCTTGACTTTGATCTGCCTCTTGACTTGGATCTGCCTTTCCATGGTTTGGTTTGTTGTTTCCCTTGTCAAATCTTCTTTCAGGTCTGCCTCTAGACTCAACATACATTCCTTCTGAGTTTCCTCTTGTTCTGTTTAGTAGTCCTTTCTCCTTTAGTTCAACTTCCTTTGCATATGATGCACTTGTTACATCACTTACAGTCAATGTGTCTTTCCCACTACCGTATTTGAGTGTGTGAACAAGAGGTTCATACGATGGTGGTAGGCTAGACAGAATTTGTATAGCCTGATCTTCATCACTTATATTGATGTTCAAGCTTGCAAGATCATCAACCAACTTTAGAAAACTGTCCAAGTTTTCTTCAATGCTCTTAGTTTCCTCCATTTTGAAACTAGAAAATCTCTGTTTCAAATAAATTCGGTTTGGCAAGGCTTTCGTCTGATAATCCCTCTCAAGTGCCTTCCAAATACCAAGAGCAGTGGTCTCTTTCATGATCTTCCTGAGAATCAGATCACTAAGACTCATGCTGATAAGATTCTTCACTCTCTTATCCTTTTCAGCCTTTTTCGTATCAACCTTTTGAGCAGTTTCTCCTTCCTGCTTACCAGATTCTAATGATATTGTTGCATCCTTAGTTAGAACAGAATCTAAGCCTAGAATCTCCAACTGACATAGCATATGCTTCCAAAGACGAAAATCTCCCTTTCCATCAAATTTCACAACTTCGAATCTGCCTGGTGTCGGTTCCATACTTGTCTGATGTATTTGATCTTTTGATTTCAGGGACCAGATTCAAATACAACCAAGATCAACTAAACACACAGCACGACAGAGAAATTTGCAAACACAGTTCAAGGTTACAACAACTAAGCCTAGTTGCTGGCAACAGATTGAATCACAACTACCAGAGGATTCAACTACTCCACCTTAAACAAGAAACGGTAAGGAACTCTTCTTACCTGCAAATCTCCTTCTTCTCCTTGCTGTAGTTAACCGGATCAGCCTTCACCTAGGCTCTAATACCACGTGTTAGGGTTTTGACCTGTTTTGATCCGATTAAACTTAGCACAAAACAGTAAGAACACAACAGGTTTGTTCACCCAGTTCCCTTTCGGTACATCTGGGGAGGGGATCTCTTGCCCCTCAACTTCCACTATAAATATGAGAATACAAGCTCTTTGTTTTCAGATTACAAGAAGAAGCCCTAGAGAGATGATGGAAAACCTTACGACACAAGATAAAGGAGAAAGATATATATATGCATCTATGTATCTAACCATAAACCTTCCAACGTTTTCTTCTTATGGGCTTTAATGTTGTTGTAACCCAAAGTCATCTTCTCTTTATTCTTCATGTAATCAGGCCTAGTGATTTGGCCCAGGAGAAAAATGTTTGGGCTTGGTCAACCCTCACAAGACGTCACATTACTCCAAAGATTGGAGTTGTGCCCATTGGACACGATTCATGATTTATCATTAACATTTTTTTTTTTTCCAAAACAAGGAGACACAAAATAAACTATGAATATTTTGAAAAAGATTTCTCATGTTATTATTTATCCATGACCAAATTATCCGCATGAAACGCCGAAACTGTTTTCTTGATCATGTCAGCATCAATTATCCTATCTTCACATGAGACCAACGAAATGTGATTCTAAATACCGTGAAGTTCTACTCGTTAGCGGTTTTAAAATCTTCGAAGCGAGGTGTAACCATTCAAATCCATCTTTCCGGAACACCACATACTTTTGGTGGTCATATCTCAATTTAAAATTTTCCAATTTTTTTAAAACCTTTTGGTTATGACAGTCATCTTTTAAGATTTGATGGAAAGCTCTCTCTTTTTTCTTGGTCTAATGATTTGAGAAATTCATCAATAGTTTTGAGAAGACATTGGCTCTCAGATTTTGGTTAGACTGTAATCGTATTTCGGACCGTAACCGTACTGTTTTCAAATCGTAATTGGATCGTAACGTATAAAACGGTTAAAAATCATAACCGCAAAATATATTAATTATGGTTAAAAAATATTGTTAACCGTAACCGTTAGTTAACCGTAACTATATTAAAATCGTTGGTTAACTTCATTTTAAAATTTTAAAATAAAATTAAATATACCAATAATTAGTTATGTATAATTATTATGATACATAAAAATATGTATACTTAATTTACGAAATCCAAATCTAAAAATATTTAGAAAAAGTAAAAGCTATATTAACTAAAATTAAAAAGTGAATGTGTTAACGTAATTGATTTCTTTCAAACAAATATAACTAATTCTTAACCACAACATTTGACACACAAAAAAACACAACATTTATTTAGTAAAATAAATTAAGGTTAAAAAGAAAAAAAAAATAGATCATGCCATCGTGGATATTACTGAGTCAAACTATATGGTTGCAATTATCATGAGTTCTAACTAATTTAGTGAAAAGATTATATATTGTGATATATTTTAGTTAAATTCAATTTTTTTAGTTAAATGGAAAATAAATTTAACCGTTAAAGTAATTAGATTAAAAATATAACAGTTAATTTTTTTTTTTATTATCCCATTTTACGAAAAATGTATATTATTTAATTATAAACTGTAAAATTAACTGTATCATAATCATCAAATAACTGTAAACGTATCTAACCATAACTATATTAACCGGACTTGTATTTAACCGTAACCGTTTTCACTGTATATTAGTTGGTTAAGATTAAGATTAAAAAAATTATAATCGTAACCGGTGGTTAAATAACATTAACCGTAGTAACCGTAATCGTAGTCATGTCTAATTTTGGCATTAAAAATCATCTCAAATTTTGTTTCCAGTAAGATCGAGAGTTTCAAACTCGAGTTTCATTAAGTTCGGCATTATTGATGTTTATGTAATTTTTTGTTTGTGGATCCAATCAGTATGAAAACTCTCATGGGTCCATAAAACACAATAGTGGTATTGTTTTTGAGGATTCTCCGACATTTAAATCAGTAAAAAGATCACAAGATCGAGAGTTGGAAACCATTTCAATACGATAAAAATGTGGTTAAGTAGCCCAAGGTCCAAAAAAGATGGATATGCGGCATATATGGCTATTTGGGAAGCAATTTTACGGTGAACAAATAAGAAAATGAGTATCTTTTGTGAAGAGAATGGTATAAAAATAACCAGAAACTGAGGGTGAAACTAGCTCTCGAGAATAAAGAATGAGCATGTGTTTAGAGAAATTAAGAGAAAACCACATTGATGCTCGAAGAACAGATAATATTACTAGAATAAACTTGTATTCAAAATCGAACATTTCCTTTGAAGAAAGCATATTATATTTATAGAGTTTTAATTAGTCCCGATTAGAATACCGGATTAACCGTCCGTTTGTCGGGTTGGATTTGGGTCGAATTTTGGTTGGCCAGGTCGAATTCATATTGGATCGATACGAAGTATTCGAACGCTTTTCACCTAATTTCTTGTCTTTTTTGTCAACTGTCCTATAAGTAAATGACGAGGCAGAGATAAATGCACAGTCCGTACTAGCTGCAATGTGTTCGGCGCTGTGGCACCTTCTGAGTCTTCGTCGTTTTGTAACGGGCCTGGCGCTGCCAATCTTTATTGGCATACTTTTTTTTCCTGTGTTATGGATGGTCGTTTTTCATATATCACATGTGAAAAGTAAATATTAGTTACCCGAACCTGAGTTTCGCAGTAAAGTTTGAACAATGATATTTGAGTATTGAGAATCCTAATTCTCTTGAAGGTTTTCCCGTTGTATTGGTTGCATAACTTGACCACTCATCTCCTAATTTTACCAGCATCGAATGACGTGGCCACATCACCCGACACTATTAGCCTAAGAGAGGGTGGCATTACCTGTTTATACAATGCTATATGTACATCTAACCACTCAGCTCATAATCCATCTTACATCTGCCAGCGTGACCACATCGAATAATGGTAAGAGTTTACAGGCCATGTGGCCTTATTCAATATTGCTACATGTACGTCTGACTACTCAGCTCATAATTCATCTTATACATCATGCCAGCCTGACCACACCGACGAATGATAGGAGTCTAGTGGCCTTAGCCATCGAATTATTCATGCCATTATAGCACATATCCAAATCCCTCTAGATGTGGTCCATATGACCAAACTAAGAGATTCGCGTAAGCTAATTTACATGTGGTGTTAAAAAATTCGCCTATACTAAATTACTCGTGGCGCTAAAAAATTCGTCTAAATTAAGATGTTAAATATATCCTCAACAATTGCTATATACAAAAAAATGAAACTTGTAATATTTAATATATATATATATATACTTTAATTATATATTCCATAAATATTTTCGTAGGTTTTTTTACAAATCTTTCATAAAAGGAGATGAAATATTTTATAGTAAAAATATTAATTTTTTTCATTATTTTTAATAATATCTATATATTTATTTTCTACAAAACAATTTAAATTTCAAAAATAAAAATCTAAAAAGGGTTAAACATAAACAAATTAAAATTTTCATCAATGATATTTTTTCTAAAAAACTTTGATGATAAGCAATAATATATATATACTAAAAGAGAAATCATGAGAGAGAAAATGTCATGTGTCTT
This sequence comes from Pseudoturritis turrita, assembly GCA_900406555.1. Lineage (NCBI taxonomy): Eukaryota > Viridiplantae > Streptophyta > Magnoliopsida > Brassicales > Brassicaceae > Pseudoturritis > Pseudoturritis turrita. The sequence continues at coordinate 40,347 of OVBL01000294.1, read as the reverse complement.
AGAGAGTTTTTAAGATGTGTTTTGCTTATGTGTCGGATTGAGAGTGTTAATGAGTTTTTTTCTGTGTGCGCTAACATGTCATATTAAAAGTGTGTTTAAAAAGGGATTGAGTCTATAGCAACAAGATGCTTCCAATATTTATTTTGGACCAGAAGTCCGACAGAAGTTTTGGTAATAGTGTACAAACTCCAGTCGATGATTGCAGAAGAAATAAATGAAGTTCTACTAAAGACATTTTAAAGAATGAGATAAAGACGATACTGTTTGCAATCCGCATCATCCAGACTCTCAGTGGCAATCGATAGGTTGAAGCATAGCGATTTTTAAGAATTTTCTGCAACGGATTATACAGTAGCATCTGTGGACGATATAGGCTTTTACCAGATATTCTTGTTCAACGGAAACATAGTCTAGACTGATTCGGGAGGTTTATTTGGAAGAGATCAGATCAGTTCTTTTTTTCATGCCCTTGAATAAGTTCCATAGGTTTAGGCTATCCGATAGGGTTGTTCGTGAACCAGACAAAAATTATTCTAGTAAATCAAATTGTTGCTCGACCATTCTTAGTTAACCCTAAAGTAAGGACTATAGATAAGTTTTGGTACAAAAAACTAAACTTCTATTCGGGGAACTTGGATTAGATCTTATCGACTAAGGGGATTGAGGTAATGCACAAATCCGATTGGATTGTCCTCAACCCAACCTAACCGTGACATTGCCACAACTAACAGATTGTTTTCACATGCTTGTTTTGCAGAGATGGTCACCATATGGCAATATATGTTGTGTCGGATAGCGTATTGGGATAGCCATACCTATCTTGCACTGATCATATGGGACAAACTGGTTACATTGTTTGAAATATTTTGGCTTTTGCTTGAAAACCTAGAACAATGGCTTAGAGTTAATTGGAAGTAGTATGCATGATTTTGAACCATAAGGCTTGCTTGATCGTTAGGATAATTTCTAGATTTCGTGTTAAAATGAGTTAGACTTAGATTTAGTTCACAATACCACAATTACTTGAAAAATTGCATGGCGTCATATGGAAGACGTATTCTTAGTTTATTGTATTTAGCCTTGGTGGCACGAAGACCCGTTCATACGAGATACCGACTAGAAAAGCTCGGGGAGTCAATATTATTTGTGGTGATCTCTTGTAGTGGTATTGGTGTTTCCCTTCGGGTGGTTTAGGGTTAATCGACGGATTAAAGATCTGTAGAGGTTGTACTGAAGGTAACAAGAACACGGCCGTTCTACCACATGAACAATATTTTGAGGTGTGAAACTGTCCATATGATATGGATGGAACTATTTTGTATGTGGTGTGAAAACCATGGAGTCAAGTGAGGTTGACTGGCATGGTTACTTTATAACAAGCTAAGGGCTTGTGATGTACATGTTGGGTTAGTAACTCTGACTGGCAAGATTGATTGATAAAAGGCTACAAATATAGTTAACGTGGAATTTATACGTCTTACTGAGTAATTCGTTATTCACCTTACTAGGTTATGCAGGTAGACCACATACCTGTAATGGTCCTAGGAAGTGCATTTGGGATTGTCAGGTCGACAAGAAAAGGACTTCAAAGTTTGATGAAAAATTCGAATGTTTTAGACCAAATCCAAATGGGATTTGGACAAGTTTCCGTTTGTACAAGCCTCAAAATTTGTTTTGTAAAAAAAATTTTATGGCAATGAATGATACAAATATTTTAACACTCAGACAATAAATTAATTCTTCGAGCTGGGTGTTACAACTTGGTGTCAAAGCCAGATTTGGTCACTCCGGTTATGACCCAGAGGATCAAATTGATTTCTGAAGTTTCCAAGCGACCAGTCAGAAAGATTTTTCTATGCGGAGATAGCTAACCCAACACTTGTGCCTTAGTAATCAATTAGTTAGTATTAGGATAATCAATCTTGTTGATGTGTTGAAGACTCATCTTTTAATTTGGAAATTTGACCACCGAATCAGCCGATAACTAGTTGGTCGTGAAGAGGCCAACATGAGCTAAGTAGATGAATTGGGTTGAGTGTCTAATTGGTTAAGACACATCAGAGTGGCGCAGCTAAAGCATGGTGGTCAAATCCAAGTGAGGGTTTGTGATGCCTAGGAACCCGGATCCGTAGTTTAGATTAATCAACATGGAGAAGAAGGAAGAGTCAAACCATAGAGTAAACCAGCCAACAAAAACGAAAGAGTTGTAAAAGAGATCAACATGACATATGAGAATTTAGAGGATCAGTGATAACATCACCACCTCTTGAACCATTGAGTGATAGAACACTCAAGGAGGCATCCAAAGAAAGAAGGAGGAGTGATAACTTCATATTTATTTTATAAAGACAATTTTATGCCGACGAATTATTCAAATATTTTTACACTCATACAATAAATTATTTTTTCGGGCTGGGTGTTACAAAACTCCTTCTCACCCTTTCGAGGACCATCCTGGCGATGTTATCCGTGCAGGTTCACCTTATCTCCCAAGGCGCCAACATAACTCTCTTCCCAGGAATAACGATTTTGACGTGGACATAACGCATTTCCCATGACCATGAATCAACTGATACACAGATTTTTAACCCTAAAATATCACTGCAAGTGCACAGCAAACGAAGTAGTATTTAGGGATCGAATCCACGAGAACCAAGTCAAACGCTACGAATTATTATGAATGAAGTTAAGCTAAGATGGCAATATGAATGTTGGTAGCAATAATAAATGAAAATAACAAATTAAACGGTGTGAAATCAATAAAAAAGCAAGCGTTAAGTCTAGGGCAATTCGCAGGAATTCAGAGATCATGAACCAGACAATTATTCAGGGAATAATAAGCGCAGTCTTAAACTCAAACATGAATGTTTAACCAATCCACTGTCGTGGTATCAATTACGTTATCTAGTAACCTAAGAATCTAAACTGTCGTTTGATCTTAGAATTCTAAACAAGCATTAACGAGAAGGTTTGATATGTTCACAAATTGCCTTAACATCAGCTTTCGTTGGCTAAGGACAATTTGCTCACTTATGTTCTATCAAGCAATCTATAACACTTTTGATGAATAGATTAAACCTAAAATCAGAGATTAAGTGATCAATTTAATCAAAGCAATGAGAACAACGATAGGTGAAGACAAGATGATAAAACCCTATCTATGTCTGATTCAATGATTCATAAATTTCCTTGAAACCCTAAACCTAACTATGAAACTACTCAGACATGGATGCAGAAAAACAAGAAGGAGATAAAGAAAAACTCATAATCAAATAAATAGAAATCCATAGGGGTTCAAAAATCCTCTCAAGAGATGTAGAGTCAGAGCTTCGTCTCCCAAAAGCTTACAAATTGCAGAAAATCAAAAGTCTGAATAGAATAGAAAGTGTTTGTAAAAACTTGTGTAGAAAATAAAAGTGTGTAGAGAAAAAGTGTAGCCTCCAAAAGTGGCTTAAAATAAGTATATATAGGTCTAGGGTCGGATTTGGTGGAGTTTGGATGATTATGGGGCTAAAAAGGAAAGTCAGAATTTGCCTTTTTCGTCTGGGAAGCAGATGGATCGATCCAGAATTAGATGGATCAATCTGGCTCGATCTGGAAAATTCTTGTGTGCCAGATGTGTTTAGATGGATCGATCCAGATTTGGATGGATCGATCTGGCTTGGTCTGGAAAATTCCTGCGCGCCAGATATGTCTAGATGGATCGATCTGGCTTGGTCTGGAAAATTCCTGCGCGCCAGATATGTCTGGATGGATCGATCCAGATTTGGATGGATCGATCTGGCTTGGTCTGGAAAATTCCTGCGCGCCAGATATGTCTGGATGGATCGATCTGGCTTGGTCTGGAAAATTTCTGCGCGACAGATATGTCTGGATGGATCGATCCAGATTTGGATGGATCGATCTGGCTTGGTCTGGAAAATTCCTACGCGCCAGATATGTCTAGATGGATTGATTCAGATTTGGATGGATCGATCTTTCTACTTCTGGTCTCATCTCCTACACATGCTTCTTCTGCTCGCCAGATTGATATATCTTCGTTAAAATTAGCATAGCTTTCTAACCGTTGATCGGAATGACTTCAAACCACCTCCAAATGAAAGCTAACTCAAGTGGCTATCTTGTCTCCAAATTTCATCGCAATCCAATCAAGGAAAGCCTTTCATATAACACCAGGTTTCCGAAGTTTCATCATGATCCCACATCTTCATAAGTCCAATTGCACCCGAAATTCCGTGTTTCCTCCAAAACGACTTAAAATCTGTAAAAACTAGATAAAAGAAATAAAAGACTCTAAAAAATACAGTTTGACTCGATAAAACAACGGATATCATGGTTGAAAACTGGTGAAAACCATGATATATCATCAACCGTATAGTGGAACCAAAATTCGACATAAACAATATATATATAGAGCACATGATTTAATTTTCTAAATATCAAAATTAAACTTAAAGCTATATAAAATTTTAAAATTCTCTTAGATAGTACTTCAAAAAAAATTTCGATTTTAAAAAAAAAAATATATAAATTGTTTTATGTACATTCATTCGATTGTTCCAAAAAATTATTTTGATTAAATCTGTAAATCTAACAGTTCCAAAAGATTATATAATAAATTACTTATCCAAAAAATTCATATAATTAAATATCTAAATATTAGATATAAAGTCATGTACATATTTTTACTATAATAGATTTACATATTGATAGGACAAATTAATTTCGTAGTTTAAAAAAAAAAATATTTACATTATTATGATATTAATTGTTTCATTTAATAAAATAATTAAAATTCCAAAAAATACAATTTACAGTCTTATATATCTTATTATATAAAACTTGATGCATTAAACTTCGTAATTAATATGATCGTGACACGTGTCATCCGGTCGATTGAATTTTGACACATGTAATTTTTTTTTCCAATTATATTTTGACATGTGTCACACAAATCTTATTTCTTTTTAAACTTATACATTTGTATTTATCAAGTAGATTATAAAAATTAACATATATAAAAAAAAAATTAGTTTCTAAAAATAATTCATTGAAATAATTAGTTGATAAACATGGTCTATTCCTTTAAATATTGACTTTTTTATATGTCTCGGTTTTGTTTTTTTCGTACAACCATTCTTTTCTTACCCCTCTTTTCCTTTACGTTTATTAAGATGAATTAGGTTTCAAATTTTTTTCATTAGAATATTAATTACTACACGTGTAAAAATATTTTGAGTTCAAATATACTTAGGTTTACTATAATATTTTGTCTTTATATAACAAATTTTTGTACTCTCTCAATCTTCTCACCAAGAAATTTCAAACTTCAATAATCTATTCCAAAAATTTTATTTCAGCTTTTTTATTTGAAAAAACCCTCGATTACTCTCTTATTCGATAAAAACAACATATCTCAACATTTTCTAATTAGTTTATTTTAGTAATTCATTAAAAAAAAAAATCAAATAAGCTACATATATACACGCTTGCATATATTTTTATTTTAAATAGAAATTGATATGACAAAAAAAATCAAACGTATTTTTTTCATTAGAATATTAAATACACGTATAAAAATCTTTTGAATAGAATTAGATTTACATACTCAAATCTTTAAGAATTATAATATTTCACCTTTATTTAAACAATTTTGTACTCTCTCGATCTTCCCACCAACCAATTTAAAATTTCAATAACCTCTTCTAAATTTGTTTTTTCCAATTAGCTTTACCCACATGTCAAAATAAAATTTTCCATTAAAAAAAAAATATAATATCATTATATTTTAAAATCAGACTAAAAAAATATACATTTTATTGTGGTTTTTTTTAAAGACTTACCACTACGTAAACATTCTAAATATTGTAAAATTGATGTATGAGAAGAAAATTATTTTGAAATTTCTCATGTTGTGAAAATTATAAAAAGTAAGAAACTAAGTGATGAAACACATATAATTCATTTTTTGTTGGAAAAAAGATAATACTTGATTCATAAGTGAAAAAGAAAAATTCAAATATGATAAAAATGTGAGTAAGTCTAATTCAAATAAAAATACGTAAATCAATTTGTCAAGAGTTAAAAAAAAAGATATATGAGTAGTTACATAATAAAAAGTAAACATAATTTAAATAGGAATAGGAAAGACTAATAATTTAGAAATATGTGGAAAAAAATTGAAAATTCAGTTAATATAAAAAAAAGTAGGAGAATCAAAATCAATAAATAATTTGTAGAATTTTCTATGAGTGGTTTCACATCGACGTTTCAATCTTATTTTATTTATTTTTACGGATGATATGATTTTTTCCCCATTTTGTGCGATTTATAAAATATTAAAGGACTCAAAATAATTCAACTAAAACATGAGAATAAATTCATCAAGATTTAAAAAATGGATTAAAAAGTAGTATTAATTCAAATATAATAGGAAAACTAATAATTTTAAAATATGTGATAAAATTTAATTAAAAATTAAATAATAAAATAATCAAAGTAATAAATAAATATTAGATTTCTGAATTAGTGGTTTTGCATCAGCGTTCTCAATTTTATTTTATTTATTTTTACGGTTGATTTAATTTTGATTTCTACTTTTAATCGATTAACTTTTTTTTACAGGTTATAAATATTAGATTACAAACCCGCATATATGCGGGTTTTTTATCTAGTGTGATAAAAAAGATAATAATTGTTAGCTATGAAATTGAATCTTTTGTCTTAAACTACAATTATTATAGTCTTTAATTAGCTGTATACTAATTTTATACGTTGTTATAAGTTTTTCACACTACTAATCTTTTGTATATCAATATTCCATATTCTTTTACTTTATTTGGTTTTTCTTTTTAGATAAAATTTAAAATTTATCACGTGCATTCATATCATAGTTACATTTAAACAAAAAAAAATTGTTAAACACTAAACGGTTTTGGATTTCGGAATTAAACCGTCCATTCAATAGTTATCATTAAACTAATTGCAATTAAAAGAACTGAAACTTATTATGATGGTTCAGCTGGTCGAGATTATAGATGTAGTCCTATTTACTACGAGTCTACTGTAAATGCTTAAAAAAACTATTTAAAAAGGTTTCAATTTCCTAAGGTAACCGAGAATTATTTTTCTGTAGTAGACTAGTTTATGGTCATCTGATTGAGTTTTGTGGTTGCTATTTGCTAGATTCTTTTTTTATGCCTAACCTTAAGGCTACTTTGTATTCGGCGAGGTTTTTGAATGCGATTTTCTAAACAAGAAGAGTGGCCATCTTTTGTCGTACCGAGGTTAAGTTGGATCTGACACGGATGAGCGTGTTAATTAATGACATAAAAGAAATTAAAAGAGAGAATTAATTTTAGTGTTTCAATGAAGCTGAAGGGTTAATTCTCTGCTGTAATCTGAGGGTGAGATTTAGAAGAGACAAAACTGTTCTTGTGCATGTGCACTATGATGCCTCCACGCTTGTCACCTTATTTCCTCTAATTTTGCCTAATATAGCGACATGTGGCCTAATATATAATGGGTAATGAATTTTTTTTTTCCTTTTTTGGTTAAAATATAGAAGAATTCAGAGTAGAAGAATTCAGAGTAAAAATAGTCGTCCGATGTAAAATAGAATAGTATCGTGTTCTGTATAGAATGACATGTTTAAATTTACAATCGTTTATCTATTTTTTAAATATGCAGTGGTTTTTAAAAATTTAATTCGTGCCATATAAAAAAAGAAAAATTCAGTAATACCACAAACTTAAATCAGTTTATATAAAAAAATCAATGTAAAAATTGTTGCGATGGAAGTAGTTTTTGTTTAAAAAAGTACAAAGTAATAAGAGATAATTACTATAATAACATTAGAAAGTTGGTCCTTCACTGAAACAAAAAAAATTTGAAATCTTAATCATTTTTTTTTTTTGTTACAGGTTTGTTGGAGAAATCCGATGACGATATTCACGATTCCGGTGAGGAAAAAATATTTTGAATTTCACGGTTTCTAAAAAAACTGGTAGACTTTTTAAAAATTGATAGTAGATTTTTATAATGAATCAAAATGATTGATGGTAGATTTATAATGTTCAGAATGTTTAATAGTAGATTAAAAATTAAAAATATGGTGTTTTATTTGTTTCATATATGATGGTGGGTTTAATTTGGTTAATGGTGGTAGGTTTAGTTGAAAATGATGGCAGATTTATTTATGACTGACATAACCTGTGTTACGTTTGTACATGGATGTCCTCTTGTATTGTGCCAGTGGATATCCTCCGAGACTGTATCCACCAGAGAAATCTCCACTGCTGAACCGTTGTTTCAATCACAATTGCAAGTTGAGTGATTTTGGAGAGTTGTTGGATGATGTTGGTGAGGAAGTTTACAATGAAGTAATGAATACTTCTCAAGTGGGAGTGATTCTGAAGCTTGATACAAGGCGATACGTATGGTGTGGGAAGACTATTCATCATTATCTCTCCCATCAATTGGCAATTGGTAGGAGTCATGAGACTTGTCCTTGATTGGTGGTTGTCCAATGAGATTTTCCCTCTATGAGTTTGCTGAGATTACACGGCTAAACTCTGACCCGATTGATGTTGAAGAACAATGGGACATTGACCACACTGAATTGTGGCAAGAAATGGATGTCAAACTAGGGGAAGGACCTTCTTGGAATGAGTTGGTTAGTGTTTTTAGAAAATGCAGGACATGGAGTTATGAGAAGAGAAAAATGGTAGCATTGATGTTTGTCTTGTTAGTTGGAATATATGGTTATTCTCGTTCCAGCATGATTCTTTTGATGTTTGCCAAAAGAGTGTTGGATCAAGAGACTTTTGAGAGGTATCCATGGGGTCGGTGGGATTCAAAGAGTTAGTAGATTCGGTCAAAGTTTCATCTTTGGATGGAGTAGATTCGGTCAAAGTTTCATCTTTGGATGGAGACTCCTACACCATTGATGACTTTGTACATGCGTTGCTCATATGGGCATATGAGTTAGTTCCCATTCTCGGAGAAAAATTGGAAATAGAGAAGAAGGGACATAAGTTCCTCTACTATGGTGGGCTTCTAGCCGGAAGAGATACAAGGTTGATGACATTTTGGAGGAGGATAAGAGAACAACCAGGGATGGAAAGGTAAGTTTCTTTGAACTTGGAGAGTATGGTTTAATGTCGTAGACTTTATTGTCTTGTAGACTTGTCATTGTAGACTTGTTTAGGTAGACATGTTGATATGGTAAACTTGTTGATTAAACAGGTAGTGATAGACTTGTTGACTCGTTGAGTATGGTAGATTTGTTGCTTATCGACTGGTTGTTTATGGTAGACTTGTTGAGTTGGTGTACATGGTAGACTTGTTATGGTAAACTTGTTGATGTTGACTTATGGTGTATGGCTTATGAATTCAATATGATAGACTTGTTATGGTTGATTGTGATACACTTTTTAGTGGAATTTGACATGATTTCACAATACAATTGATTGTAGGTTTGGGTTAGACACTTATTGGTGAAGCCTCTGGCGGAGATATATCCTGTTTGGCCAGATGAAGATGATCGTGAGATTGGGCAAATGTCAGCAGAGAATAAGAAGCTTGACAACATGATACGTGATATTCTAGGTGGATGCTTGGATGAAATAGTGGGAGTTGTAAAAGCGGTTGTAAATGATAGAAAGAAGAAGCAAAAGGTAGTTGAGGAAAGCTCAGAAAGCGATGATTTTGTTAAAAAGCATGTCCGAAAGACGGCTAAGAAGAGGAAAGGCAAGACCACCGAGAAAGAAAGTGAGGTAGAGAGTGAGGATGTTGACATGAATATCCGAGTAAAAGACGTTGCCAAGAAAAAGATAAGAGAGCATAAACAGAGTCGTAGTGGTGAAGGAAGTGGTCAAAAGAAGGGTATTGAAGACAGTAGTGAAGTGATGAAGGTGCTTCAGTCACTAGTGCAGAAATTCGACGCATTGGAGAAGCAGTGTCAAGGCATGGACAGTAGGATGTCTACCCTAGAGCGCCAAGGTGAAGGTCAAGCGAAATAAGTTTCGATTCAGACCATGACAAATGCACATTCCAAAGCTGGTGGTGAAGAGGATGCTTCTGGGAACAAAGATCTGGTACGTAGGTATCTATTTTAAAGAAAGTAACTTATCGAAGTTATTGGAGACTTACAACAAACTAAAGTCGACATGTTATCACAAGTTTGGGGTTTTATGTTAGACTTTATGTGAATTTGTTGAAAAGTTGTAGTAGATTTTATGTGAATTTGTTGAAAAGTTGTGGTAGACTTTCTGTGAATTTCTTGGAACGTAATGGTGGACTTTCTAAGAATTTGTTGAAATGTTGTGATAGACTTCTGTGAATTTGTGGAAATGTTGTGATAAACTTAATGTGGACTGTTGGCAATTCATGGTAGACTTATTATGGGAACTCTTTGGTAGACTTATTATGGCAACGAAATGGTAGAATTAATTTGGACCGATCTGGTAGACTAAATTTGCACCGTTATGGTAGACTTAATTTGCATCATTATGGTAGACTTGTTGACTAGTTTTAGTAGCTTTTTATGTTCCGGCTATCCGTGATGAGTATTCATGTTTTTATTGGCAACCACAGTCATGGATGCTAGAAGAGAAGGAAACGCCACAACCAGGATTTCCAATTTAAGCGTGTGATTAGAAAGTGAAAGCAAAGATGGTTCCAAAGGTGAAAGTAGAACCGTCTGAACCGAAACAGAAGAAGCAAACACAAAAGAAGGAAAACCATCAGCTTGGAAAGAAAAAGTATGATATTAACTTCATCGATACCACTGAAGCAGTTACACCTCCTCGACGAGATAAGAAATCGGCACCGCTTCCGACATTTTCTGACCCCCGAAGAGGAAGCGAGGATGAAATCATTTTCTGCTGCATTAGATAAGTTTGTTGATTTGGCAGGTAAATAAGATATCATTGTCCGGAGGGGTCGTGATAGAACTCTTTCTGCCAACCAAGTTGACCCTTACATAGGTAGCTCGATTTTTAAACGGATAATGTGTGGTGTAATCCCTTCTCCTGCTATCTACGATCCTTCTGCAAAGGTGGAAGTGCATAAAGTGAATCGGTTGATTGAGTACGAAGACAGATTTGTAAGTCATCTCTCTTTGTTATTGTTAACTCTCATACAATGTACAACACCTTTCATCCTTATCATTGTTTTAACCGTTTTCAAATTTTAGGGACAACCCTTTTGCTACTAGCCTTGCAGGGGTAGAATTCTACTTGACAATAATGACACCGAAGGAATTTTGGCCAAAAGATAGTCTCAAATACGGGTGGTTGAGTGATATGGTAAACTTATTGTTATCTTGCGGCAAATATATTTTTCTCGTCATAGTTTTATTTCACAATAATCTGAAACAAATTTTATTTTTTTCTACAGCATATGGTGGCTGCTGAGATCATGGACGAGCTACCTGCATAAGAGGTTTTTCAGTTATCATATCCAAACCCTCGTGGTAAATCAGGTCGTGACAGGGTTCCTTTACCGGATGATTCTCTTAAGTGAGAATCCGGTCCGGTAGATTTGTTAGATAGGTATTGACAAGTCTTTTTGGGACCGCATATATATTATAACATTGCAGCATAGTTGATTATTTTGTTGTCAGACAGGTACATTGCGTTAGACTTGTATATTTTGTTGTGGCATACTGTTTACTTGTTGCGGCAGGCTTAGATTTAAGTTGGAGTATACTTTCAAAAGACCATGCTTTTGTCATCAATGTGGTCCTTCGAAAGTATGGTAAACTTGTTCTGGAAACTATGTAATATCTTGGCAGCCTTATTTTGTACACTGAAAACATGATTATTATATAAGAGGCTTGGTCTACAAACATGATTATTAGACAATGTAACTGAGTTATTATATAACAAGTTTGTTCTACAAACAATAATTAGACAATATTGGTGTTGTGTTACCCACAACAAAGTCAAATTTATGTGCAACCGATAACATCTTCAATCTCGTCTCCAACTCCTCTTTTGTATCATAACGTTGGCCAACAGCTAAATCTACCGAAGTCATTTCTAACTTCACAAACCCATGAATCATTGTTACACCCCTTTTCTTATGTGGTAGATTTGTCATCTCTTCATCTTTTTCTGTAAATCTGCCACCATTACCATAATCTTCATCGTCGGAGCTTCCACCGTCCGGATCATCGCAATAGTCAAATATATATTCGTCATCTTCATTTTCTTCATCATTTTGCTCTTCTTTGCAAGAACTTCTCGTTATTTCCCCAACACCATCATCACCTACTCTTTTTGAATTTTTATCTTCTTGAAAGAGTTCATCTTGATCAACCGGATCTTCACGAATTTTCTCTCTAATCTCCACGCATAGACGACCCGTATAATTTCTAAATTGCTGCAAAAAAACCACATAATTGTGTAGAATTTCCAACAAAAACCGGAGGTGTATCTTGAGGTAATTTTTGCAAATATTTTTTTGACAACATGTAACTCAACTTTACCTTACAAATTCGTTGATCCAAACCAAAATCCTCATACACCATTCCAAGGAACTCGCCGTAGGAGGTTTCACGATTTGCTTGTAGAACTCTACACCCCCTTTCCCTTGTCAACGAAGAAGACTCATCAAGTTTTCTGAAAACACCATCTACCACAATCCAAAACTACTTGCTCCATTATAGATGAAGCTTCTTTCTTGATGAAACTGTGGATTTATTCGGAGATGAATAGGAAAAAATATTTTCGGAAAGAAGAGGGAGGTTGAACACCACCTAGACGACGAGATAGAGTGATGGAAAGTATGAAACAGTGGGGTACAGAAGCGAGTTTCGATGAAGAAGAAGGAGGTTTGTCTTCAACGAAGCAAAACAGCTCTGACGGCAAGCATAGTTCTTCACGAAGGTTGCAGGTTTTTCGTGCAAATCTTCGTTTTAGTCAAGGGAAAATTCGAAATTTGTCCTGCTGGAATATAAAAAAAATCTACCATCACTGTCGAAGTTGACCACTATAATCTACCACAACGATATTAGATAAATCTACCAACTCAATGTTGTTTTAGTAAACTGGAAAAGATTTGACAACTCTACCACACAAGCAATAAGTCTATCATTGTATTTTAAATCTATCATCACCTTAAATATATTTACTACCGTATCGAATCCGCGCGAAAGTCTATCGCCAAAGACAGTAACTCTACCACGCAACTTTAATCTACCACCAAACACATTAAATGTACCATCATTACATGTCCAATTCACGGGTGATAACTCTACCACCTAAACAATAAATCTACCACGGCTCAATAAATCTACCATTAGACAAAATTAATCTACCAATCCATATTAAATCTACGAGATAAGTCTACCATTCGACCAATAAGTCTATCGCAGTAAAAAATCTACCATTGTTGGCCTTAAATCTATCAATTTTTAGAAAAAATCTACCACTCCGAAACATTTCTACCACATCGGAAATATAAGTTTACCGAAATAAGTCTACCGCTCCTCTAACAAACCAATCAACTTGACATAAATCTACTAATCATTAAATAAATCTACCACTTCTTAAATAAATCTACCATCATGACACCGGTAGACTTATTTGTTTTGGCGCCCATTATTTGGTTTACGTCACAAAAAAAGTAATTGCATTTTCGTAAATACATTTTTTGTCAAAAAAAATTAAAAATAAAAAGTACCCTACACTGTTATAGTAATTTTGAAAATTTTACATATTTTTAATCGACATAACACTTCCTAAGATTATTATAGTTAATCTCCCATAATACTTTGCTAAAAATCTTACCGGCGTTAGGCATATACCTTATTGGCCCCATAAATACCTAAATTTGGACGAATATAAATACATATAAAAGACGGAGCAAAGTCCACTCAAAGAAACAGAACATCACATCATCTATCCATCATGTCTTCCTCTCGAGCACAACCCTCTTCTTCATCATCATCTTCTTCTTCTTCTTCTTCTTCTTCTTCTTCTTCTTCAGTTTGACAACTCCAATACATGAAGCTCCACTTCTTCACTAAGATTCGTTCCCTTTTGAAATCCAAAGCATCCTCACGCAAACGCAACCTCCAAGACTCACCTGAGGAATCAAGAACCCATCAAGATTCCGACAAGGTGGCGCCGCCGCTGGAAACAGCACTGAAACCACCCGAGGATGAGAATGAGGAGCTTGTGTTGCAGAAAACTGTTAAGAAGCTTCATTTCGGAAGCTTGGAAGAGAAGGAGAAAGCTGCCATCGAAATCGAGAAACTTGCCAGACAAGACAAGAAGACTCGAAAGCTCATGGCTGAGCTCGGTGTTCTTCAGGTTCTTGTTTCTATGGTCGATTCTGATGTCGCTGGCCACCAGAGATCTGCCGTTAAGGCTCTTATTCAGCTTTCTCATGGAACCTACACGTAAGTTCTTCTAGTTTTTTTTTTTTCATTTATTAATTTTACTAATTCCATCCACTCATTTCACTAGTGAATCAAAATTCATATATATGCATGCCATCTTATATCATATCATCATTGTGTGTGTTTCTTTCATCCATGATCCATTATGTATTTAAAATGTTAATATTTGTCTTTTCAGTAATTTTTAATTTAGGTGAGTATTAGAAGGAGAATGTGAGCAATATTTCGTCTTGGTTATTTTTTTTCCGTGTGTTTGGTAATTTTCAAATAACCCTCTTGTTCTTCGGTACAATCATTTAGATTAGATTTTATGCTTTGATTTTCAATCAACTTGCATTAGTAGCTTTATCCAATGGTCAATTGAAATATTGGATTTACGTTTTTGGCAACATGTGAGTTTCCGAAGATATTCGGAGTTAGTGTTTACAACTCAACTTCGGTTATATGTATCATCTGTCTTTTCTGTTATTTCATTTTGTTATGTTTATCTTTGATTTAGAATATTCCATTTTGAGAAAATGTAGAGAAATGAATAGTTTGAAAAGATATAATCTAATTTCTGGTATATATAGAATATTAGTTTTTTAATAAAATATATAACATAAATTCATAACTCAGGGTTTGACAAAATTAACCACCAGAGTGATTTTTAACCGAAATTAAATCTTTTGACTAAAGGTGCTGTTATGCCTAATTTTCTTCGTTCGCTATAATGTTCATTATCGTTTTGTCAATTAATATTCATTTTTGTTATATAGTTTATATTTTGAAACATCTGCTCTAAATAATTATAACCAAAATAGTGGATCCTACCATGCCGTCTTATTTGGCTCTTGAATTATGCGCGACGTTTCCCTCACGTGCCTTTTTCTCTCTCTAATTTAGTTTGGTCAATATTGAGTACTACGTAAAGGTCACATTATCACCATATGATAATTCATTTAGGTGCGTCTATGATGTACCATATCACTACACTACAAGTCATGTCTAACAATGCAAATGATTTTTTTTGGTGATAATTATCTGCAAATGATTTTCGTGTTTATTTATATATATCTATAATACATACATTCACATATAACTTGGAGAAATTACAAAGAACACATACATAGAGGAGTTTGGAAAGCTTCGGTGGCAATCCACTAAGTTCAATATATCTATTGGTCAGTATTGCAGATTTTTTCATCCATTTCTTAATAATAAACAAACAATAAATGTGACATTATAGTCTAATAATGAATGTTAATTAACTATTACAAAAAAATTAAGAATATTAATTCCGAGTGCGTCGGAACTCGGAAGAGTCGAGAGACAAATCACGTTAGTCACTTGACACTTTGACAGCGATTAGTATTATCTCTAAATGCCCATTAATTTTTCTGACCATTCATCTATTAGAAAAGTTGAATACTCATATTATATTCCACTTACTCTGGCTATTCTTTATCCGTGGTGTAACTATAAATTATAATATATTACACGTGTTGTATTTATATAACTATTATAACTCTGTATATGCATAATCTATTGCAAAAAAAAAAAAGAAAAAAAAGAAAAAAAAAAAAGAAAAAACAGAACTTAGCCATGTACGTGAATTTGTAATTGATTAAAATTTGGTTTTTTTTGCTGTTAAGAACAACTTTTATGACTTAATCAATGCTACTTTATTTTTTAGACTCTGCCAAGGAGTTCTTGTTTATCTTAGTCGCAACCTGAGTTTAACTGTAGTAACGTCATATACCCCCGTGTACTCCGATTTTCGTTTCCATTTTCTTTAATTTTTCAAAATTTGATTTGATTTTTTTTTTATTGAATATAACTAGAGATTCCGAGCCAAAATCCAATCTAATTTCCAAAATCTGTAAAACGCTAAATATTTTGCATTTAAAAATATCTACAATAACCAACCTTGATTAAAATGGTAATAGAAGGATTGAATTATGGTCCATAAATCTAAGATGAATCTTTTTAACCCCTGTTCTAAAATTTTTCCGCCTAGCCGATTACTCCCTCGCGTATCCGCTAGGCAGTAGTCATCTGCCTCGATTAATGACTAATTCCTTTAAAAAATTTGTGGTCCGATTACTCTCTATCTGATCCGATTATTCCCGTCTAATCTGATTATTTACTAAAAAAATCTTTTTGCTTATTATATTACACTTATAATTAAAATTGGAAATGTAATTAGATGATGACCAACTAAAATTCATTAAAATTTTAATAACCTATTAGTTTTCTGGTTATGTGATACGAAAATATTTTCAACTTCTAACATTTTTCACTATTGCGTGTCATGTGATTGAAAATTTGATTTTATATTTTGTATTTGATGTGAATTGGAATTAGCTCTTATATGTAATGATATGGTGAAAGTACTAACTTCATTTATATGTGTTTTGTAAAATTTGAACAAAAATATTATATAAAAATTATAAATTTATGATAGATTCATAGATTTAAAAGATATTAAAAATCTAAAAACTAGTCCCCATTAATCTCCGATTTTGTCATTAGGCCCCAGGCCCACTTCGACTGACCGATTAACGCCTAGCCTGTTTTCGAACATTGCTTTTAACCATTAAACCACCAAAAATTGGTTAAGATTCGCTTTGATTGATGATGTTATACCGTTGTGGTAAACCGTGTACCACATCTTGTGTAATCAATCAATAAAATAGTAAAGATATAGCATTAAAACGATATCACTATTTTTTATTATATTATTATCTCTTGTCACATTATTGGTTCTAATTGTAACATCATCTTGTATTACTATTTGATACTATCAAAAAAATTTGTACCAATTTGAAATACCAATCTGACCCATTATCTCCTCTTGCTTTACAAATGATTGCTCATCTTCTTTTTAAATAACAAGGTTCACGAAGAGATAAACTGTAGTTTTGCATAAAAGAATATTAATAATTCCAGTAAGATAAATCAATTTAAAATAATTCCAATAAGATAAATCGACTTTAAAGTTTGGATTTCTTTAAGATCATGTCCAGAGTAGAAGAATAAAGGGTAGAAAATAAAGATTTGTATGAAATCTATCTGTTGAAAATTATTATAATTTACTTAAATCAATAAACAAATGAACAGAAACAAATCACAACAGAAAAAGCTGAGCTTCTTATTTTTCTCTTTCAGGAACAAGGCGCTGATGGTGAACGCCGGAATATGCTCAAAGCTACCCAAAAATATCGAAGTTCTGGACAAATCAACAAGACATGGCTTCGCGGAGCTTCTGCTTTCATTGTCGTCTCTAACAAACACACAATTACCGGTAGCTTCATCGCATATTCTACCTTTCTTGATCGACATGATGAACTCAGATTCGACAGACATGAAGAGCAAAGAGATATGTCTAGCCACCATAAACAATCTCTGCATCGTGTTGGAGAACGCAGGACCATTGGTCTCTAACAGGGCAGTGCAGACACTCCTAAGCCTAATGTCTGCAAAAGACTTGTCTGAGAAGGCGCTAGCGAGTTTAGGGCAATTGGTGGTGACTCAAATAGGTAAAAAAGCAATGGAGGATTGTTTGATTGTGCCCAAAGGTTTGATAGAGATTCTAACATGGGAAGATAAACCGAAATGCCAAGAATACTCTGCATATATTCTGATGGTACTAGCTCATCAGAGTTGGAGTCAGCGCGAGAAAATGGCTCAGGCAGGAATTGTACCGGTCCTTCTTGAAGTATCCTTACTTGGAAGCCCTCTGGTTCAGAAGAGGGCAGTGAAACTCTTGCAGTGGTTCAAGGACGAGAGAAATGTACGGATGGGCCCTCATTCGGGTCCACAAACGGGTCGGGTGAGTCCCGGGATGGGGTCTCCAATGAGCCCGAGGCCGGGCGAAGAAGGTAAGAAGATGATGAAGAATCTGGTGAAACAAAGTTTGTATAAGAACATGGAGATGATAACTAGACGAGGGAATGCGAATATGGAGAGTGAAGGTTGTAGGCTTAAGTCTTTGATCATCAGCACAAGCTCTAAAAGCTTGACTTATTGATTTTACTTTATTCCGTGCTCTTACTTTGCCATATAAAGTTATTAAAGAGTGTCTTGCTCTGAACAAACGAATATTTATACAAAGGAATAAAAGAAAGAAAGAGACAAGTGCAATTGCAAAAATCGAATCGCTTTGAGTGTTTCTTTCATTCTAACATATATACTTTCTTACATACAAATTTAAAATAGTAATGTTATTGTGTTATTATCTATGTTCAAACCTATATAGTGCATATTATTGACAAAACAGAAAAAGTTAGGAGAGGAAAAAATATTTATTAATGTCTCGAGTTTTAAACCGTAAACTACCGCAAATGCATGGCAAATATCGATGTAATATTTAAGATTGAATCTACATAAACTGAAATTGCAACACAAAAGATACTAAAAGTGGATAAGCTAATATGAAACGTAAACAAAAACAAACAAGAATATAAACAAATTAGAAAAACAACCATAAGTAAACAAGTAAATGAGATTAAGAAAGTAAATGAGATTATCAATTAAGAGAAACTAAGAGAAATCAATGGATTATAGGTAAGGTAATTGATGAAGTAAGACCACCAATGAATTTATAATGCAAGAACAATCACTAGGATGGCGACGTCGGTATCCAGGTCTTAGGATGT
Source organism: Pseudoturritis turrita (assembly GCA_900406555.1). Classification (NCBI taxonomy): domain Eukaryota; kingdom Viridiplantae; phylum Streptophyta; class Magnoliopsida; order Brassicales; family Brassicaceae; genus Pseudoturritis; species Pseudoturritis turrita. The sequence goes on along the minus strand of OVBL01000294.1, from coordinate 21,297 downwards.
TGAACTGCGGGCAAGGTAAGGGAAAGATTTTTTCGGTGGATCACAGATTTTTTCGGTCACATATATTCAAAGGATGGCTTAAGATTTGGTCTCTGATGGTCCGATATACAGAGAATTTTTGGTTTCAATGCGGAATTAATCGGTTATTATCAGATATGTGATTGACGATATGGAGGATTATCGTATCATATTCACATATCTGAGCTTTCACAGGATTGCCAATCGGTAAGTATATCTTCTCATCATTGATGGAGGACCATTACGATGTGGGAATCATTGGCAGGTAGATCGAAGGCTAAGGTATAATCTCAAATGATTATAAGGAGATTATTCATGGATCTGGATACGTGGAAAATACAGCAAAGAAGTTTACAATCTTACAGGACTGGTGAAGGATTTTCGGCATTTAAGGGAGATTTTGATAGGAAATATGAAGGATGAGATCGGGGAAAAAGATCAGTCACAAGATAATGATGCAATTATATTAGAAACAAAGTTTCTCAATCTTCTGTGTAAAGAGATCGTAAGGGAGGCCTCTATCGGGCATCACAAAGCTAAGCCTCTTACTCATTTTGTTTTGTTTTTGTTTTCATGGTTTAGCTTTGGTAGTGAGTTCTCTTCCCTCTCTTTGTTGTTCCTTTTTGATGGCCCATAGCAATTTTTCTTACGAAAGAGAGTGTAGAGAAGTCACTGGCAACGGTTACAATGAAATTGAGGAGAAATGTCCCTCACTTTGACAACTCGACTTTGGGGAAAACTGACTATTCCTCTATGAAATAAGCACTGATTATTTATACACGACCTATTGACCAATGCATAAAAACACATGAACTATCGATATATTTGAATTTACTACATGATATTTTAAAAAATGGTCAATTCCAACAAAACCGTAAACGGAATGAATTTTCCGTTAACGGCTGCTGACGTGGATGACAGGTGGAACATGGTTTTCGTCTGGTTTAAAATTTATTGAATTTTTTTTTTTTTTAATAAATCTGACCACCAAAATGACGTCGTTTTGGTTTAAATTTATTTTTAGAGTGCCTTAGCTTGGATCGAACCCTGGTGGGAGACACGCATGTGAGGAGACGCAACCACTAGGACAAGTTCAAATTATTGATTAAGTGTCAATTTTAGATGTACTTAACCATTGTTTTTTGACGTCTTCTTCTTCTTCTTTCTTCTTCTTCATCAACTAATTATTTTTTGGTTATATTACACCAACTTTTAAAACATATCCATTGAAAGGACTATTAGCGCCGTTAACTTTTTTTAATAAAAAATATTAATATTTAAATAATAAATAATATTAAAATTCCAAAATAATCAATAAAAATCTTTAAAATTTCCAAAAAGTTTCAAATTCTTTTATAAAAATCTGAAAAATTATGTAAAAATTTAGGATTAATATATTAATTTTTTTAAAGTTTAAAATTAAAAAATTAGAAAAAATATGCAAAAGATATGCATCAAACTATGTATCTTAATATAAAATTGTTAGGTATATCTAAAATTGAAATTTGATCAATAATTTGACATTTACCCAAACGAAAGCATTGGATTGGTGTTTTCACTATGCAGCACCAAAGTCAATTTTATTGATCAAATGGCAAGTTCAAATTTTTTGTCTAAAGCCTTAGTATCGAAATTTTATTGAATCAAATGACAAGTTCAAAAATTTAATATATTAATCCTAAAATTTTAACATAATTTTTTCAGATTTTTATAAAAGAATTTCGAACTTTTAAAAATTTTTAAAGATTTTTATTGATTATTTCGGAATTTTAATATTATTTATTATTTAAATATTAATATTTTTATTAAAAAATAAAAATGTTAACGGCACTAATAGTCCTTTCAATGGATATGTTTTAAAGTTGGTATAATATAACCGAAAAATAATTAGTTGATGAAGAAGAAGAAAGAAAAAGAAGACGTCAAAAAATAATGGTTAAATACATCTAAAATTGACACTTGATCAATAATTCGTACTTGTCCTAGTGGTTGCGACTCCTCACATGCGTGTCTACCACCAGGGTTCGATCCATGCTAAGGCACTCTAAAAATAAATTAAAACCAAAACGACGTCGTTTTGGTGGTCAGATTTATTAAAAAAAAAAATTCAATAAACCAGACGAAAACCGTGTTCCACCTGTCATCCACGTCAGCAGCCGTTAACGGAGAATTCACTCCGTTTACGGTTTTGTTGGAATTGACCATTTTTTAAAATATCATGAAGTAAATTCAAATATATCGATAGTTCATGTGTTTTTATGCATTGGTCAATAGGTCGTGTATAAATAATCAGAAACTGCTTATTTCATAGGGGAATAAGCAGTTTTCCCCTCGACTTTGGTTCAGGGTTACTCAAAGATCCTTATTGGAAGGTGTATGAATCTGAGGGCCCAAAGTATGAAAAATCTGTTGTTCATGCTTCCACATATCTGTAATGTTGAGGAGATGGTTGCTGGAGCAAATATGGGGGTTGGCCGTTTCCAGTTTGATTTCAATAGGGAGGAAGATATCGTCGAGGTGATGATGATGGAACTTTTCCACTTCGATAACTGGATGTTATTGTTGGTGTTGGGGTCAGGTTTCACCTCACCAAGATCAACGGCTGAGAATGGCTAAGTAAAGCTTTTGGGCCTAGCCAAACCCAGCGAAAGCTTTAGCGGGCCGAGCCCAATCATTTAGACAGGCGATGAGCCGGAGAGGCGATGAGCCAGACTGGTGACGAGCCGGCGGAAGGAGACAGGCCTGAGAGGCGACAAGCAAGACAGCCGACAAGCCGGAGGGCGACGAGCCAGACAGGCAATGAGCCAGACAAGCGACAAGACGGCATAAGACGACAAGACGGAGGCGACGAGCCCAAATCTTTAAATTCGCCGAGATGATGAGCCCAAATCTTTCGGTGAGCGAGGCAACGAGCCAAGATCTCAGATGGGCCGAAGTGATAGCAATAAGGCACCAAAGGATCGAACGAAGACAAACAAGTTCGATCTAGGTATTCGGCGCAATTTCAGCGTAGTAAAAAGGATAAAGATGAATACGGAAAGTGAATATACGAGAATATCTTCTGGAAGGATTGGCTGAAACTCCTATATAGACAGAAGAAAGCCGTTTGAAAAAGAGAGGCAATTTTACCTAGCTAAACACTTGTTATTCTCTCTGCACTTTTCTTGTATCAAAAGTTTTACGAAACAGCTTAATAAAGACCATTTTTGGATCTCTGTTCTTGTGTTTCTGTTCCCTAACCAAATTTAGTTGTGCGAATTTTGACTCCCATAATTTGGCGCCGTCTGTGGGGACTCTGAAACTTTATGACTCGTAGGAATCATCAAGCACGAGATATGAAGAGATGACTACCGATGGAGAGAGGAGCGACAAAGATGCAAGAAACACTGGCACCGATCTTCCCGGAGCAAGGACGAATACTGAAGATCTCCCGCCGACCAACACGGAAGTCGTCTCCACATCCCTAACCGAAGTGAAGAACATGTTGACAGCCTTGCTCAAGAAGGCGTAGGAGCAAGACAAGATGAACTGTTCGATGACGGAGAGACTGGAGACACTGACGACAGAGAACTGAGCCCGAAACCTGCGCATCGGAAGCCTGGGTTCAACGATTAATCCGATCGGAAGAGCTGCGAGGAGACTCAATCTTAACCCGACGACCCTCGACTTTTCAATGCCTCAGAATGCGCCGAGAACCCCAAGAGGATTGTCACCATTGCACCGACCTGACGAGCAGTTTATCGCGGTAACCGGACCAAACATGACGAACCCAAGTCGATCAACCCTATTAGCACAAGGAACAGGCGACAGACATAATCAGCAGATCGGCGATGGGTCGATCCTAGAAATCATCCTTGATGCAGAGGATCGCGAAGAAGAATAACGCAACTCAGAGTATCCAGCCGACGGAGAACTCGCCTCGACAACAGCAAGAACCCGAGCCGGTGGAAGCAACGCCGACCCAGAGCAAGCGAGGAACCTGTCCGAAGAGGAGGACAATCTCCTCTAGGTCCATCAGGCGCAATGTGGTGACGATCCAAGAATGACGAGCTGAGCCAAGAGAGAAGAACTAGACGAAATCAGAGCCTCCTTGGACCTGGCAAAAGCTGCGGTGAGAGCCGTCCTCTCGCAGGTGCATAAGGCGACTAGTAAGGCACCAGAAATCGATCGCGTATTGGAAGAAGCGCACAACACTCCGTTTATGGCTCAGGTTACCAGGACAAGGGTCTCTGACCCAGGGAAGATCAAAGTTCTAGTTTACGAAGGAACAACCGACCTAAAGGAGCATATAACGGCATTCATCATAGCAACGGGCTGAGCCAACTTCAAAGAGAAAGAGAAAAATGCTGGTTTTTGCCTTTTGTTTGTAGAACATCTCAAGGGAGCCGCCCTCCATTGGTTTTCCATGCTTGAGCAAAATTCCATCGATAATTTTCTGCAACTATCCGTCGCTTTTTAAAGCACTATTCCATGTTTATGGATCGAGGGGCCTCTGATGCCGATCTCTGGACCTTGGCTCAAGGACCAACGGACACACTACAAAGTTTCATGGGGCGATTCAAAACGGTGATGTCAAAAGTTGAAGGCGTAAGCGACAAGGCCGCACTACTTGCGTTGAAGAAATCACTGTGGTACGAGTCAGACTTCTGAAAGGAGATCGCCTTGAATGCGCCATCATCAATCCAGGATGAAGTCCACCGAGCCTCGGACTTCATAACCAACGAGGAAGAGATGAAAATTTTATCTCAAAATCATGGAGCAAAAGTGACGAGCCGATCCTCCCAAGCTCCGAATCCGCCGCATTACAAAAAGAATAATCAAGGATCCGGGTACATACACCACGAGGGACCCAACTTAGGAGGAACCCATAACTATCAAGTGGGAGCAGGTCGAGGCCGAGGAAATGCTCTGTGGAACACTTTGACACAAAGTCCGAGCTCTTACGATGAAAAGGCTTACTGCGAATACCATCACACACAGAGGAATTCAACTGCAAACTGCCGAACCCTGAGAATAAAGCTCGCGGTAAAACTAGAGCTGTAGATCTCGGCGACACCGTCAGCCTAAAAGATTTCGAACGAGAAGAAGAAAAGGATCAACCTAATCAGACCAACCAGAACGGTGATCCTCCAAAGCGAGGAAGGCGAGATGACGAAGTAGCACAATCAGGCCCTCAAAGGAGGATAAACATGATAATGGGAGGATCTCAATACTGTTCGAACATAGTATATTGGATCAAAGCATTCCAGCGGAGAGCCGACCCTAGCATCAACTGGCCAGAACCCTCCAAACTTCCCAATGACAAGATTTTGTTCGAAGAAAAGGAAACTACCGGCATCGACGTAACGACCCCCTCGTGATCGAATTGATTGTAAATGATTGCGATGTCGCTCGAGTTCTGATAGACACAGGAAGCTCCATAGACGTAATTTTCTGGGAAATTCTAAGAAGAATGAACATCGACCTATCTGCAGTTATAGCAACTCTAGATCCATTGACTGGATTCTCAGGGAAGACGACGATGACCCTAGGGACAATCAGGCTGTCTGTCCACGCTGGAGAAGTAACCAAGATAGTGGAGTTTTCAGTCGCGGATCATCCGGCAATCTATAATGTGATCATGGGAACTCCCTGGATAAATTTCATGCGAGCCGTGCCGTCGACTTACCATCTTTATATCAAATTCCCAACCCCCGATGAAATCAAGACGATTTGGGGAAACCAAAAAGAGTCTCACATTTGTTTCCTAGCTGAGCACAAATTCAGGAATCCCGTCACGGAGCTAAGTGCAACGACCAAGCGAAAGAAGATGAAAGCTATCAGGGAGCCCGAAAAGGAGTTAACAAAACTCTTATAGCAGTTACAGATTACGAAAGATTGCGAGAAAAAGAGCGAACCCACTTGCGACCCCATAATTTTTGTAGACATTGACGACGATCACCTAGAGCATTGCCTCGAAGTAGGAGCCGAGCTAAACGACCTGATAAAGGGAGAGCTGATTTCATTCCTAAAAAAAATGTAAATACTTTCGCATGGGCAGCGGAGGACATTCCCGTCATCAGCATCGACGTAACATGCCATGAGCTGAACGTGGACCCAACTTTCAAGCTAGTGAACTAGAAAAGGAGAAAGCTAGGTCATGAGAGATCCCATGCTCTGAATGACGAGGTAGAAAGATTGTTGCGCGTAGGATCAATAGTCGAGGTAAAATATCCAGATTGGCTCGCAAACCTCATAGTGGTAAAGAAGAAAAATGGAAAATGGCGTGTATGTGTTGATTTCACCAACCTCAACAAGGCATGCCCAAAGGATAGCTTCCCGCTTCCACACATCGATCGGTTGGTCGAACCCACGACGGGAAATAAACTCCTCTCGTGTATGAAGGTTTTTCTGGATACAATCAGATTATGATGAACCCCGACGATTGAGAAAGGACTGCATTCATCATAGATCGCGGGATATACTACTATAAAGTGATGCCATTCGGCCTCATAAATGCCGGAGTAACTTACCAATGTTTAGTGAACAGATTGTTCGCCGAGCAACTTGGAAGAACAATGGAAGTATACATAGAAGATATTTGGTGAAATCGCTGGAAGAGAAGGATAACATAACCCACTGAAGGAGTGTTCTGAGCAACTAAACCTGCATAACATGAAACTAAACCCGACCTGCAGATTTGCGGTGACATCCGGAGAGTTCCTTGGATATCTAGTCACTCATCGGGGGATTGAAGCCAATCCAAAGTAGATCAACGCACTGATACAGATGGTTTCCCCGAAAACTAAGCGTGAAGTTCAACGGTTAACTAGACGAGTAGCCGCACTGAATCGAGTCATCTCACGGTCAACTGACAAGTGTTTTCCTTTCTATGATACTCTACGCGGCAATAAGAAGTTCGAATGGACAGAGAAGTGCGAAGAAGCATTCCAGCAGCTGAAGAAGTACCTAGCCAGTCCTCCAGTACTCGCAAAACCAGTAGAAGGCGAGCCACTTTACACGACTATTTCCGCAACAGCGGTGAGCGGAGTGCTCATTCGAGAGGAACGTAGCGAGCAGAAGCCTATCTTCTACGTCAGCCAAACTCTCTCATCGACGTCGAAATCATATATCCGCAGATGGAGAAAGTAGCATTATCAGTAATAATTTCCACCCAGAATCTAAGACCATATTTTCAATCACACTCTATAGTAATCCTGACCACCTTCCCTTTACGCCTGTCTTGCATAGTCCAAGTCAGTCCGAAAGATTAGCTAAGTGGACAATCGAGCTGAGCGAGTATGATATCGAGTATCGGAACCGAGCCTGCGCGAAATCTCAAGTCCTTACAGATTTCCTGATCGAGCTCCCGGAAGAAGAAATAGAAGAACCAGCTCCGAACTCAGTATGAAAGCTTCACGCAGACGGATAGTCGTCAAAACAAGGTTCCGAGGTAGGAATACGATTAGCCTCTCCAAATGGTGAAATCCTCGAACAATCATTCCGCTTGAGTTTCCGCGTATCCAAAAATGAAGCAGAGTATGAAGTCTTGATCGCAGGAATGAAACTTGCTCACAGACTCAAGATTAGACATATCCATGCCTTCGGCTATTCACAGCTTGTGGTCAACCAAGTTAGTGGCGATTATACGGCCACAGATGATCGGATGGAAGCTTATCTTAAGATCGTTAAAAAGCTAGCCACAAAATTCAAGGAATTCACGTTAACACGAATACCTCGTGGGGAAAACACCTCGGCAAATGCACTAGCAGCACTCGCATGCACCTCTGACCCAGACCTAAAAAGGATAATCCTGGTGGAGTTCATCAAACACCCAAGCATCAATCTCTCCGGCACCATTAACGCGGTTACCTGCCCCCAAGCAGCTAGTCAAGCAAAAGACACACCCGAAGGGCTTGTCGCAGTAGAAGATGGCGTTGACACCACTGTCGCAATGGAAGAGGACCAAAATGAGGATAGTTCAGCTGAAGACAAAACGGTCAAGATAGAGGCAGATCCTAAGGATCACACTCCGGCTGGAAATAACGCGGTGGCCATGGATGAAGATCAGTAACCGATGGAAGAAGAATACGGCTGCGATAAGGAATGGATGGATGCAATACGAGGCTACACCGCGGATAGTGAAGTCCCATCCGACAAATGGGAGGCTCGTAAACTCCAAGCTCAAGCAGCACGATATGTCTTACTCGATGGAATCGTCTTCAAATGGAGATTCTGGGACCACTAATGTCTTGTGTAGAAGGGAAAAGGCCAGAAAAATAATGAAAGAAGTGCACAGTGGATCTTGCGGCAATTGTGGGAGTTGAAACCCGCACAATTGAATTGGGTTATGAACTTAAAGGGAACTGAAACTTCTTAGTATAAACCACAAAAATGCAAAGATCCAAAGTTGGTTTTTATTAAGATGTTTAGTAAAGTTTTTACAGAGAGAATAACAAGTGTTTAGCTAGGTAATATTGTAGATCCCTTTCTCAAGAGATTTACCTGTGTATTTATATAATTCTAAGTCAGTTAGGTCAACTCCCAAAATTATTAGGAAATCTTCCTAATCCTTTGCGTATTTCCTTTATTCTTGGATACTTCTAAGTCGGCTAAAGATAATATGCCTTTTTAGTTTGTCACCTCGGCCCATTAAGTCTTGGGCACAGATGTTGGTGCTTCTGGACCTATTACGGCTCATCGTCGAAGGAGGTCAGGGTTTGGTTCGTGGCCCAATACAAACCGAGGCCCACAGCTCGGGCATTCTGAGGCCTGTGTCCTTAGCTCGGGTTCATCGAGGTCCAGCCCCACAGCTCGGGTTCACCGAAGCCTGTGTCCACGGCTCGGGCTTGGTGAAACCTATCACTTGGGCTCGGTTGTTCCGACCCCTTTCTCTTTGGTTCAATTCGCCGATCCAAACTTCACGGCTCGGGCTTCTCGAGTTCTGGGCTCGTTTAATTTGTTAGTTTGGCTAGGCCCATTTGTAGCTAGGCATTTTCTATGCTGAGCTCGGTAGGGTGAAAGCTGACCCCAACAGTTAGCCCCCTTTCTATTTGGTTCAATTCACCAATTCGAACTTCACGGCTCGAGCTTCTCGAGTTTTGGGCTCGTTTAATTTGTTAGTTTGGCTAGTCCCATTTTTACCTTGGCATTTTCTATGCTGAGCTCAGTAGGGTGAAAGCTGACCCCAACATTTAGCCCCCAGCTCGTTAGTTTCAATACTGATAGTGATGAGCTGAAAGTGTTTTATACTAAGGTCAACATTCCGAGCCCATCTGGGAAAGCGATGCACCGACCCGCTTAGCAATGCTGCTGAGCTGTTCACTAGCTATGTCACCCGAGGTGCGTCGAAATAAAAGGCAACTGAAGTGCTTCTGAAAGCTCGGTAGATCCCTCGATTTAGATATGGCTCGGGAATTTGTTGCTTCCTTAGTAGAATCTTCGATCATTCTTGGGAAGTATAATCGTTTCCGCTATTCCCGAGGTATGATGATGTCATACGAAGCTTTAAATGCCTATATATACCCGATATCCTCTTTATTTTTCTCACAACTTCATTTCTCCAAAAAATCTTCAAAACATGTAGCTCTCTTCTCTCTCCTCTTCTTTCTGTTTAAGTTAAGTTTTAGCTAGGGTTTTTGCAATATCTATTGTGCCGCCGCCAAGACTTTGAGTTTTTCCAATCCGTCTTCAAGCGAACTCCACGCACACCTTCAAACTTTTCGGCGACTCCATTGAAGATCCCGATCTATCTTCAAACCATCTTAAATTATTCGGCAAACTCCTCCAATTCTCCGGTCTGCTTTTTGAATCTTCGTCGAGCCCCGATCCGTGGGTAAGTTATGTTGTTTGGAAGTCCTAGCCGATATCCTTCATGTCCCGAGCCGTCTAAATCTGACGAGCCGTCGTGTTCTCGAAATTTTAACTGAGCCGACCCAACATATTCAAATGCATCCGACGATTTGAATGATTCGATTGGATCGGCAACTGGTCCTTCATGTCTCGGTAGGAAAATACTATATTTCGCTGAATCCGATGAAGTGGGGGGGGGGGGTCGTGTTGCGAATCATTTAGAGATCGGGGTACCTACTCTTCACGATTCACCGTTTGACGAAACGGGTAATCCCACCGAGGTGAAGTTTGAACCAGAAGATTGGTTCTTTGACCCCGAAGTGGCAAAATGAGAGTTAGAAATCTTAATGGGTAAAGGAGCAGGACCTTCTAAATGATCTCCGAGAAGAAAGAAACCCAAGAAGAAGCGGCCCGATCCGCCGGGTTTGACTTTTTCTACCACAGAGTCGTTGGAGGCTCTTACGTGGAGGTTTAATATTTCGAACGAGGTTGAGTTGATCCTTCATTCAAAGATGGACCGAGCTGATCGTCCTCCTCCCAATCATTTCACCCTCTATGAAAGCTTCTTTTATCAATGTCTTCTGTGGTTCCCGATCCCAGGGCTCATTCTTCAGTTTTTGTGGAAGCATAATCTTGCCCTTGCTCAAATTATAACTCGGGGAATTCGTCACTTAGTAGGGATACTAGTTCAGAGTTATGAATGCGACCTAGAAATTGGGATTCGGCACATGATGTGTCTTCTGGATATTAGGAGAACTAGTCCAAAAGATGATGTACTATATTTCCAATAAAGTAAAAAGAAGAATTATGGGAGGGTTTTCGAGCAAGGACAACTTTTGGGCGGATCGGTTCTTCTTTGTTTCGATTACAGACGCCTCATGGATTCCAAATGTCTTCATCTAGTCAAGACAAACTGGGGATCACTTGGTAGTCGACCCGTAGCTTGTCTTGGGCTATGACTCGATTTTGCTTTTGACTTAGTAGATTTCCAGACTTCTAACCTTTTATATATTTTTGTTTTGCAGCTCGTCATCTTCAGCTTTCGTCGTCCCTTGATCTGCTCTCAATTCAGGATTAACTCGCTGGTCTGAAGTGTAATTGGAAGACGGACTTTAATCTTCGAAGGGTCGAAAGAGCCTGAGCCCTTCTTGCTGGTTATTTTGCTGATCCTTCTTCTTCCTCCAAAATGGCTGCTAAAGCCAAAGCCAAAGCCGAAGCTCTCAAGGCAGCAAAACGAACTCAAATGCTAATGATGTGATTGCTTATGAGCCAAACCTTGACGCTATTGATCCTCCCGTGCCCTCTTCGGGTTAAAGAAAAGTTGTTATGGGCGTCCGACCTCCCGATTCGTCTTTGGCTCAACACAAAAAAAAAGACGAAGGCAAAGACAAGGATAAAGACAAGGGGCCCCCAAACCAAAAGCCTGCTCATGACTCGGTGAATGATCTTATTGATGGCGAGCCAATATAGAATGATGCGGCCGCTATCGGTGTTCGAGATTTTTTGGGGTCGAACAAGGGAACTCCAGGGTTTGCCGAACTCATCTCGAAGAAAACCCTCGAGCTGGAATGTAGAACAACCACTGAGTCTTCTGAGGATGAGCCTGTTGTAAAGAGTAATACCGAACCAGTTCAAGAGAAGACCACCGAGCCATCCTACAAACCAGATGTTGAGACTTCCGAGGTGGTTGGGGAGAAGACTATCGAAGGAGACGAAGCAAAAGAGACCGATGAGAACAATTTTTAGTGATTTGTTTCATTGTATTTGTTGTTGAACTTGTTAGATTTGATGTCTTGATGGCTTTATCTGTTTGTAGTCATGTTTCAGAATTACTATTTTTTCTTCGTTTTTAAGATGATATAATCTTATACGAAACAGCTAATGAATACACCTACGTGTTTACGCTTGAAACATTATTTTTCGTACTGAACTGCTTAGTTTATGAAGATGTGTTTAGATTTTTAGATGTAAAATCTAAGTGTTGAGATGCCGCGACCAGTGATAAGTTACTGGCTTTTTGTAAAACGAGTTTAAGTATCTCATACGAAGATGAGCTGCCTACGTACCCTTTGCATGGATCAAGCCGCCCCATATTTCATAGATGACATAGCTTAGTGGTAGTATTTTTTTATGTGCATCGCGTTCCAAGATCTTAGTATTGGAATGTCGGCCATGTTAGCGCTCGTACAATTCCAGGCGAATTGAAGTTGGCTAGTTCGTTCTCGGGTTGCCGATTCACCTTGGCTTTCCTCTTTTTCGTCTTCGTGTTAAGTTCTGCTACGGAATTCCTGAGTTTATGCTCGGCCATAACAAAAATTCGGGACTCCTTCTGATTTCAACGAATGGTTCTGATTTCATTCGGCGTCGAAAAGTTTATGCACATTTGGTATATTGATGGGACAGCTCTCATAGAATTTATCCAAGGGATTCCCATGATTACATTGTATATTGCGGGATGATCTGCACTAAAAATTCTACGATCTTTGTTACTCATTCGGCTCAAATGGATAGCCTGATCGTTCCAAGTGTCATCATTGTTTCTCCTGAAAATCCGGTTAGTGGCTTCGGCATAACTTCAGATAGACTGATCTCCATACGCCTTAATGTTTCTCGAAAAATAACATCGGCAGAACTTCCCGTATCAATCAGCACTCTGGCAATGCCGTGGTCTCCTATGATCAGCTCGATAACGAGAGGATAGTTATGAGGCTGGTCAATGCCGACTATTTCACTTTGCTCGAACGAAATCACGTCATTTGGCAAATTGGCGGACGCCGACCAGTTGGTGCTAACATCCGCCTTCCTCTGGAACACCTTGATTGCGGATACCGTATCCATGGAGTATTGGGATCCTTCCATTATCATGTTAATTATTCTTCGGGAATCCTGTTGTGTTGCCTCGTCGGTTTGCCTCCCTCTCTTAGCCGCGTCTCCAGTTCGAACAGTCTGATCGGACTGGTCTTTTCGTCTTCTTGTTAGAAATCTTTGAGGCTGATAGTGTCACCAAGCTCTCCCGCCATTAGTTTCGCCGTGAGTTTTGCGCCAAAACTCCGACAATTCGCGGTTGAGTGTCTGTAGTAATGATGGTATTCGCAGTAGGCCTCTTCGTCATAAGTGTTGGAGTTTCTCGTCCATGTTTTCCATGGACCCTTGCCTCATCCGGCTTCGACTTGATAGTTGTGAGCGCCTCCAAAATTGGGTCCCTCGTGGTAAATGTAGCCGGATCCTTGACTATTCTTTTTGTAATACGAAGGGTTCAGAGCTTGAGAAGAACGGTTTTCCGTTTTTGCGACTTCATACTTTTGAGACAAGATTTTCATTTCCTCCTCGCTAGTTACAAAGTTTGAGGCTCGGTGCAATGCGTCTTGGATCGATGATGGCGCGTTTAACGCAATTTCCTTCTAGAACTCTGATTGGTACCAAAGCGACTTCCTCAATGCGAGTAGTGAGGCTTTGTCGCTTATACCTTTGACTTTTGACATAACCGTTTTGAACCTCCCAATAAAATTGTGTAACGTTTATGTTGGCCCTTGAGACAAGGTCCACAGGTCGGCATCAGAGGTTCCTCGGTCCATGAACATGGAGTAATGTTTCAGGAAAGAGGTGGATAGCTGCTGGAAAGAGTCTAGAGAACCATTGGAGTGCTGCGCCTTTCAGTTGTTCCACGAGCATGAGACAGAAACCATCATCCTATGTGTAAAGTGATTTTTGCATACCATTTTTGGTAGTTTATTTTGTTATACATTTAGATATACAACCTGAGATTCTAAGAAGTAAATGGTATCAGAACCATAAAGTTTTTGCTAATAGTATATAGACTATTTTACAAAATTGTTTTGCTTAAAACGCTTTTAGCTAAAGATAATATGCTTAACCTAAACTTGGGTCTCTTGTCAAACTCAAACTATCAACACCTTGCCGAGAGCGTTGTGAACATGGGTGTTCCAGGCCGTAAGTCCTAGAGGCAGTGAGTCCGTTGGTAAGCTGTTGTTCCATCCTCGATATGATCCGGTTAGTTTGCATTTTCATTGAGTATTAATATAGTTTAAACATGGCATCTTCAGTTAGGAAGTGGTTTAAGTCTAAAAATGCACTTCTTCTGCATCTCAAAAACAATTAATTTAAGAGAAATTATGTCGAAAATTACAATTTTAATCAAGAAATATCACATGATCAATTACCTCATATTAATCCAGAAAATATATATCAAATATGTACTTTTGATTTTAAAACTGCTTATTCAATAAAAGAACATGAACAAACTATATCATTACAAAATGAATTTGAAGAAATTAAATTACTTTCTTCTATGGCTTTAGAAAGTTATAGACAAAAGAAATTTAATTATATTCACTTTGGATTAATACAAATAGTAATAAAACCTCTATATAGAACGGGGATCGATTCTCCTATATTTATGTTATTACGAGATAAAACTCTTTTAAAATTTGAAGACTCCTTGTTAGGAGTTGTACAATCAAATTTATGTAATGGAGCTATATATTTTAATTATGCTCCAAATTTTAAAGTAATTTTACACGATCCAACAATATTTAATACATTAGTATTAAACGTACACTTGCCCGAAATTAAATTTCAGCAAGAAAGACATGGCTATTTATTGTTGTATCGAATTTACTTCAAGCAATCTACATCGGAGTTTAATCTAAGATGTTTATTGAAAGATGATAAAAGAGAAACAACAATACTAGTTGTTCATAGCAAAGATACTCCCACATCTACCTACACACCTAAACAACTAAAATGGACATAAATTACAATTTCCGACCAATGGAAAATTGATATTACTCAACCACCAAGAAAATTTGAACAAAAAATTATTATAAGTATAACCGAACAATATGACGGAAAATATTATTAAAATCTAGATCCTTTAGAGATCCACCCTCGTTAAAAATTAGTTCATTTTATCCAAGATCTTCTTTCTCTGGTTATAGAACTAGTCAAACTAGTATTGAATCAGAAGAAAGTATAGAACAAATTTTAACAAGAAACCAAGAGAAAAAACCTATTAATTTTCAAGCATCTATTGCAGAACCAATTCAAAATTCTGAAGTATGTTCTTATTTTCCTACTTCTCCAACAGCTTCAAATTTTAAATCCATAAACGTTATTTCAAAAAAAATTGTAATAAATAAAGAATATCTAAAAAAGAATTTTTATCAGAAAAAAATAAAAATCGAAGACAATGGTATTTTAAAACTTTTATCAAAGACACAACTATTACCTACCGAGAAATATGGTACAATCATATGACAGCTGTGGACGCTAATATTCCATTCTTCATATGGTTTGAAATATATGCTTTAGAAAATAAAATAGATTACCCATATAGAAATGACACACTAGTTCAACCTTATATAATACTTGGGAAATGACTAACGGAGAAAAATTCATCCACCTCTAAATGATTTAAAACTTTACACACCCCAAATGATATGATCATGGATAGCATAAGGAACTTGGAACGTGGAGAAGAGCTCGAACCAGTGGAGCAGCATGAACCAGAGGAGCAGCTTGTGGCTGAGGATGTGTTTGAAGTGGAGAAAGAGTATGGAAAAGATGTTATCTTAACCTCATTGGTTTTGATACATGATCATTAAATGAGCATGTGTCTCATTTGCACTCTTTTTCCCTTGTCAAGTTTGTCCCAATGGGTTTTCTTGACAAGGTTTTTAATGAGACAAATGTTTCACAACCAAATCACTCATTTGATGATCCAGACCATGGCCTAATCATCAGAATTCGACCCAAAAGAATAACTATCAAGTCCAGTGCATTTTATGCCAATTACAAGCCCAAGAAGAGCCCAAACCAAGTGTTTAATTTGTTGGCCAAGAGAAGTGACGAAAACAGAAAGGCAAGGGTCATTCTGCACTTAGGTTTTATTGTTTTGCTATTTTCAAAACTTGTTGTATGAAGAGTTGTTTTCTTCTTTATAATCTCTTGTAATCTCTTTTGAGAAATCTATCTATCTTTTTAATCAAAAACTCTTTTAAGATTAGATCATTGGTAAATCAGAGGCTCTCTCATAACCTTTGTGTGACCATTCAATCCATGGTAAATCTAAGGTTCTTCCGCCACCTTAGTGTGACCTTTCGATTCACATCCTTTAATCCACGAATCTTCTTGGTTTCCTGGTTGCACATACTATCACTAACCCCTTTCAGAGTGCCGATCTTAGGAGATTTGCATCACGTGGTATCAGAGCAACATTATGAAAGTTGCGTATTCTCTTTCTCGTTCATTTTTCGTCATATGCATAATATTTTCACCCATATTGTGACGATTAGAGTGTGAAGTTTGGAATCGAGTCTTAAATCGTGATTTTCTGATTTGTTTCACCCCATATCTTGTCGTTTGAATTCTAGGGTTCAGGAAATATTTTTTTTCTGTCGATTTTTTTTTTATCAGATTATCATGGAGAACGGTTTGATCTGTGTTTAGAAGTGTTCAAATAATTTTTAAAATCGTAAAAAGTTGTTTCTAGTAATCTGATGCAAATAAAACCTCTATCTAGAATAGGGATTGATTCTCCTATACTTATGTTATTATGAGATAAAACTCTTTTAAAATTTGAAGACTCCTTGTTAGGAGCTGTACAATCAAATTTATGTAATGGAGCTATATATTTTAATTGTGCTCCAAATTTTCAAGTAAGTTTACATGATCCAAAAAAAATTAATACATTAGTATTAAACGTACATTTGCCTGAAATTAAATTTCAGCAAGAAAGACATGGCTATTTATTGTTGTATCGAATTTACTTCAAACAATCTACATCGGAGTTTAATCCAAGATGTTTATTGAAAGATGATAAAGGAGAAACAACGATACTAGTTGTTCATAGCAAAGATACTCTCACATCTACCTACACACCTAAACAACTAAAATGGACAGAAATTACAATTTCCGACCAATGGAAAATTGATATTACTCAACCACCAAGAAAATTTGAACAAAAAATTATTACAAGTATAACCGAACAATATGACGGAAAAATATTATTAAAATTTAGATCCTTTAGAGATGTACCCTCGTTAAAAATTAGTTCATTGTATCCAAGATCTTCTTTCTCTGGTTATAGAACTGTGTGAAACTAGTACTGAATCAGAAGAAAGTATAGAACAAATTTTAACAAAAAACCAAGAAAAAACCCTATTAATTTTGAGGCACCTATTGTAGAACCAATTCAAATTTCTGAAGTAGGTTCTCATTTTTCTACTTCTCCAACAGCTTCAGATTGTAAATCCATAAACGTTATTTCAAATTTTTTTGCAATA
This sequence comes from Pseudoturritis turrita, assembly GCA_900406555.1. NCBI lineage: Eukaryota > Viridiplantae > Streptophyta > Magnoliopsida > Brassicales > Brassicaceae > Pseudoturritis > Pseudoturritis turrita. The sequence goes on along the minus strand of OVBL01000294.1, from coordinate 4,144 downwards.
GATAAAGAATATCTCAAAAAAAGAATTTTTATCAGAAAAAAATAAAAATAGGAGATAATGGTATTTTAAAACTTTTATCAAAGACACAACTATTATCTACCGAGAAATATGGCACAATCATATAACAGTTGTGGAAGCTAATATTCCACTCTTCATGTGGTTTGAAACATATACTTTAGAAAATAAAATAGATTACCCATATAAAAATGAATCAATTAAGACTAGTTCAACCTTATATAATACTTGGGAAATGACTAACGGAGAAAAATTAAAATATGTTCATCCACCTCTAAAAGATTTAAAACTTTACACACCCCAAAGACAAGTAGTAGCTACGCCATTTAGAACCGGAGCAAATAGAGATGACAAAGATGAAGTAAGTATGGCAGATATTAAAATAGTTTACGAACAAAATAATTGCCAAAGCCAAATACTTCATACTATCTCACGACAAATAGACCATATAGATAATAAACTAGAAAAAGATGAAAATAACTTACTTATAAATTATCAACCACTTTCACACCCATTTACTTTTATTTCACCACCTCTTTTTAAACCTTTAAACAAACAAATAAAATTTCCAGAAAATGAAATTTTAATATCTCTCTCAAGTAGATTAGATCGACTAGACAAAAATAAAGGTATAAATAATATAGATGAAAATAACCAAACTGAAACCGATGAAGAAAATTTAGAAATCAATCGTATAAAAAGAAAACTTCAACATTCAAAAAACCATACTACCCTATACACTCTCCACCCGACCTATTATTTGAAGAAAATCCTAAATTCTCTAATGCAAATCTTTATACTGGTGAGGATATATATGAATGGAATATAGATGAACGATCAGAATATGAAATGATTAATTTATTTCAAGAAATGGGGATTGCTGGTTTGGCCTATAAAGCTAAAGGTGCTACGGACAAACAAGCATGCGTCTTCTTTGTTTCGAGATTTAATGGAGTATTAAAATATTGGTGGGATAATGCTTTAGATACAACATCTCAAGATTACATAATAAACCATACTGAAACAAGACGGGTAAAGGGAGAGGATGGATTATATGAAGAAGAACAAATAAAAAATGCTACAGAAGTATTACTACGCACAATGACAATGCACTTCGTAGGAAACCCTTCTGAAGAATTAACCAGTAAAAAACTTATTTTAACAAACTTTAGATGTCCAACCTTAGGAGATTTTAAATGGTATAAAGATATATTTATAACAAATATATTTCAAAGAAATGATTGCAATCAATCCTTTTGGAAAGAAAGATTTATTGCAGGATTGCATTCTTTGCAGAAAGATTAACTAGTAAACTAAAAGATTTTGCTGGAGGACAACCAATACCATGCGACTCAATAACCTATGGTCAATTTTTTGCCTTCGTTAAAAAAGGACTACAAATTTGTCAAGAACATAAAGATAAACAACAAACTTATAAATTTAGATTCGGTGAAACCATTGGCTCATTCTGTGAGCAATATGGTTACCACAGTCTCAGTCCTCCCTCTAGAGAAAGAAGGAGAGCTCATAAACAACATGATTTTTCATATCCACGTCCCTATAAGAGAAACAAAAAATTTCCAAAAAGCTTTTCTAACCCTTATTATACGAAAAATAAAACATATACAAAACCAATAAAGAAAGAACAAATTATATGTTGGAACTGTAAATATCCAGGACATAAATCAACTGAATGCAAAATGAAAAAGAAAATTAATGAAATTTTCCACGATCAACAAGACATTAGAGAAAAATTAGAAAAATACTTCTATTTGAAACAGAAAACTCTAGTAGTGAACTTTTCTTAGATATTATAGAAGACCAAACGAAACATCATCTGAATATTTTCAAAATTGCTTAGATGATATTTGCAATTGTTTTAAACAATTAATGTAATCACTAAAGATATAGATAAACAATTTCGAATATACATAATTGACAAAATAGATGATCCAGAAACTAAAAAAAATATTTATTAAAACTAAAAGATATAGTGCAGAAAAAAATCAAATATCTACTCCACAATTATTTAGTCTTAACAAAATACTTGAGAAATACTCTTCTCCTCCGTTGTTCAAACAAGTAACTGCTGGAGAGTTACAAGGAGAGATAAAAAACTTAAAAGTTCAAATAAAAGAATTACAACAAATAGTCCACCACCAAGAACTAGAACAATTACAAATAAATGCTAGAATAACTTTAATTGAACCAAAAATCAATCAATATATATCAAACGTCCCAACTCAACCAGTTACAAGTAATATTGAAAACCATGAGGAAACTACAGAAGAAGAAAAGTATATCCAAATAATAAACAAAATAAACTACCAAAAATGGTATACAAAAATCACTTTACATATAGGCTATGATTTTAAACTAGATATAATAGCATTATTAGAGACAAGAGCAGATTATAATTGTATTAGAGAAGGAATAGTTCCAACAAAGTATTACGAAAAACATACGAAAAACTTAATGGTGCAAATGGAAGTAACTTCAAAGTCAATTATAAACTACCCAAAGCAAAATTGTAATAAAAATTACTGTTTTAAAATTCAGTTTATCCTTGTAAAAAACTTAAGCCAAAAAGTTCTATTAGGAACTCCATTTTTGACACAAATTTATCCATTTAAAGTCAGAGAATTAGGAATTACTACAAAAATTGTAGGAGAAAAGATAATATTTGAATTTTTATCCCCAATGAAAACTAAAGAAATATTGGCTTCGCAAAATTCAACAATAGAAAAATCCATAAACTTAATAGATGGCAAACAAAGATATATTCAATATTTACAACAAGAAATAAAATACCAACAAATAGAGAAACAATTAAGTGATATGCAAGTAATAAATAAAATTAAAAAATTAGAAAATGAATTACTGAACCAATTTTGTTCTGAAATTCCCAATGCATTTTGGGAAAGGAAAAAACATATTGTTGAAATTCCTTATGAAAAGGATTTCAATGAAAAAACATTCCAACTAAAGCTAGAACTATTCAAATGAATCAAGAACTATTATAATATTATAAAAAAAATCCAAGAACTATTAGATAAAAAATAAATAAGAAAATCTAAGTCACCTTGGAGTTGTTCATCATTTTATGTAAATAACCAAGCATAAAAAGAAAGAGGAGTACCTCGCCTAGTAATTAATTATAAACCTTTAAATAACGTTATACAATGGATAAGATATCCAATATCCAATAAAAAAGATTTATTAAAAAGACTATATGACTCTTGTATATTTTCAAAATTTGATTTGAAAAGTAGGTTTTGACAAATTCAAATAGCCGAAAAGGATAAATACAAGAGAGCATTCACTGTGCCTTTTGGACATTATAAATGGAACATCATGCCTTTCGACTTAAAAGATGCATCCTCTAAATTTCAAAACATTATGAATGATTTTTTTAACCCTTACTCTACCTTTTCTATAGTATATATAGATGATGTATTAATATTTTCAAAATCTATTGACTAACATTTTAAACATCTATATACATTTTTAAATATCGTTTAAAAACATGGACTAGTAGTGTCCGGTAAAAAGATGCAAATATTTCAAACAAAAATAAGTTTGTTAGGATATAATATTTATCAAGGAACTATAACACCAATATCTAGGTCTATAGAATTTGCAAACAAATTTTCCGATGAATTAAAAGAAAAAACTCAACTACAACGATTTCTAGGATGTTTAAACTATATATCAGATTTTTTACCTAATATACGAAAAATTATTCAACCATTTTTTTAGAGATTGCAGAAGAATCCTACATCATGGTCTAGTTTGAATACTAGTATAGTCCAAGACATTAAGAAAAAGTTACAACATTACCATGCCTAGTTATTCCTTGTTGGGGTCAGTTTTCACCTCGTCGAGATCAACTGCTGATAAGACTAAGTATGGAGAAAATGCTAGCCAAGCAAGCACAAACTCTTGGCTCGGCGACAGAAGCAAGCAATGACGAGCCAATGTTTGGCTAGGCGACGAGCCAAACATGGCTAGGCAGTGGAAGAAGAGGAGAGAAAAAAAAAAAAAAAAAAAAAAAAGAAAAAGTAGCAGAGACGAGCCAACACTTGGCTCGGTAGCAAGGAGAAAGATGGCGACGAGCCAAACTTGGCTA